>SKCR01042325.1:0-82302 GCA_019454045.1 Zanthoxylum bungeanum
AGCTTAAATACAAACCCCCTAAATTATATCAACTACTCTTCTTCTACTTTGCCCGACACAAAAATTATTCCCACCTGCTCAGACTTTCTATCAAATACACAAGCCATGTGGTGGGACTTACGCCAGCTGCCAAGGATGATAATTTTCATCTATAAATAGGAACGAAATTCGAGAAATAAGGGCAGAGCTTAACTTCTTTCATCCAAGTCTGATACAATTTATTCAGATATTGGTTCTATTCTCCATTTCTAAAAGTATTTTGTCATTGCCCTCAAGCCATCCAAACAAAGTTGAGGCAATAATAAACCTCAACTTCACTTTTTACATATTTACTGATCATTTCATACTACTGACTTGGGCGTCGGAGTGTCCCCGGTACCTACCACACCGGTGGGCAGTCTACTCTCATTCATTCTTCTTTGTTTTGCAGGATCGTTAGTGCCCCTATTTCCAAATTCTGATTGTGGACCTCGGCCGAATTCCAGCATCCACAGACGGTAGTGCGGTCTGTACTTGGGATACAACTCCACGTACTACTTGAGAAACACACATATTTTGTTTCATCTAATCTTGTGTTTATTTATTGTTTATTAGAAATAGCACGTTATTTCCATGTATGATTTAGTTATCTCTTTCGCACTAGGCACTTAATTATCTCTCTTTAATATTTATATTTAGACAATTATTATTTATTTATGTTTCCGCACTTATCAATTTAATATGCTTGTGAAATTGTGTGCTTGTCGTTTTGTCGACTTACTTTTATGCATGCAAACTTAGATATAGGCAGTATGCAAACTTAGATATAGGTAGTATGCAAACTCAGATATAAGTGGTATGCTAATTTAGATATAGGTTATTCTTGTGTATGTATGTTGCGTAGACTTTGTTATATTATTGCACAAATCCGTTCATTACAAGTGGCATAAGTAAGGGACCATTCCGAACCCAACGGTTTGAGGTCTTCCCTTACGAAGGGTGAGTGCGGCCTTAAATCATTTCCCAGTTCACACTGGGTGGCAACTCCATTTTATTTCTCTGGTTTAGTTCCCTGCGGGCTACTCCGTACTCCCAACCGGGCCACGAGCCTGGAACAGCATCGTCGATTTCTGTGTCCTACAGTCTGGCGACTCCACTGGGGATAGAGAATCGGCCCCGAAATAATGCCTTGTAATGTTTGTGATTTTTGTTTTAATTAACCGTGTCTACAGTGGGTTGAAGAGGTTTAATCAAAGGCACTATTAGAGCTAGGTAATGGTTTGGTGTCTTCCTTCATTCACTACCTTTCTAGAAGGAAAAGCTGTGAAGGCACCTAGATAATCTTTTACTCGAAGCTTACCGTGATGGACTAATTTGGAGGACCTATTGTTTATTCCTGTCACCAAGGCGATAAGAGCCTAAGAGGCTTGGGTATTTAAGAGAGTCTGCTCCACACTCCCTCTGGGGAATCTTGAATAAGAAATCCATTTGACAGTCAGTCATGTATCATCACTCGTTGGCACGTACCTTAGCATATAAAAAAGGTGAACTCACTTGGTCGCTCGAACCCTTGAGTGGGGAGACCTAGTTGTGAGCAATCCTTTACCAGCGGGAGCCTTTGTCTACACTCTCATAAACCCACATGTGAACCGTAGTTGTATGAACAATAGAAACCACCCCTTTATGCTTGTGTTCAGGACTACCATCATTTGGATTCAGTTGGACCTTTCGTCATGGTTGTGAACTTGTTGGGCCATTTAAATTGGGATGAGTTCGTGTCTTATGACAATTGGGCCAAAAGCTTCTAAAATGACGATGGGCCATTTTGCGTTTGGGCCCCTTACCATTTGAAGTTATTTAGCCACGCTATCGCGAAAGTGTAAACCTGTTGGGCCTTTTTCAACTGGGACAAGTTTGCACCTCGCAATAGTATGATTGAATGCTTTAAAATGATAATGGGCCAACTTGCACGAAAAACTTGACGGGCTTATATATTCCATGCATCGCACGCATACATGCTAACTTGTGGTTTTAAAAGACACCATAGATACCCGTTGGGTTAAGGAAGAGGGAAGACTCGTCAAAAGGCCGTTAGTGAACATGAGCAAATCAGAAAACGAGGGATCCCGTATGGATCAGTTGGAGACTAGTCTCCAGCAAGGTTACGAGCAGTTGCAAGCTTTGACCACCGCTATGGCTAATATGGCTGTGCCCCGCGCTGGGGGAGGCTCTGAGAATGTGAGGCATGAAGAGCCTCCGAACAGGTTGAGTGATGAAATCCCTATCTTTGATGATGACGTGACTGAGTATGCCGCGGGAAGGATAGCCGGGTCTTAGGCAGAGTTGTAGAAACTTCGGGATCAGGTAGAGTCAGTTACCCGCAAGATGAGGGGTAAGCATGAAGATTTGCTAGATTATGAGGCGATGACTTTTGAGGAGCAGCTTCCGGCTCAATTCAAGATGTCTGACATAGCCAGGTTCAATGGGAACGGGGATCCGAGGGTCCATCTCTGACAGTATATTTCTGTGATAAGTTAAGTGGGTCTGTCGAAGCATCAGGTTCAGAAGATGTTTGGGATGTCGCTTGAGGGGGCACCCGTGGTATGGTATCACGGCCTTGAGAGGAAGGTCAAAGATGATTGGAGGGCATTGGCGGAGGCCTTTCTGAAGCAATATGTCACAGACTTGGAGATCGACTTGTCGCTTCACGACTTGGAGAATACCAAACAGAAGCCGAATTACAACTTCTGTTCCGCCAGAGGCCAGATGGAAATCAGCATATTCAGTTGCCTTATCATTCGTAAACCGCCATCATCCCAACCCCTTTAGTCCAAACTTCACGTGCTCCACCGCCCACTCAAATCACGAGCACCTCCCAACCATTCAAAATTTCAACTACTTCTTCCCGACCATCCAAAAGATGCTTCCATCAGATCAGGAGCGAAGAGCCCGATGAGCCTATGAAAAGGGCTCCAAGGAGAAAGACAACAATCTAAAAAGGCAAAGCCCCAATAATCCATTCTCAATTTAGTGAAAGGGCCCCACTGCTGGGGATAAACAGCTTTTCTGAGGACGTAAGGGATAAGGTGGCCTACTTCCTCCCGACCCTCAATTATATGGCTGATACTATAAGCTTGGAGAAGGCAACATAGTATGAAGCTCTCTCACCCGATCACCTCATTAACAGGTCCTGCAGATTCCATGCAAGGGTAACTGGACTTCTCCTTTGTAACTTGTGTCTATTCATTTTGCCATACCGATCTCATTTTCTATGTTGCAGATGGCCTATCTCATGGCTATCAATAAAGATTTTTTGACGAGCACCTTTTCGGAGGGGGGGTTAGGCCCAAAGATTTCAAAGTCGCCTGATCGAGAGGGAGCAGGAACGGTCCAAGCAGTTGGAGGAAGCCAAAGCTGGGAATCGAGGCCTCAAGGCAGAGATTTGGGGCCTCAAACAATCTGAGAAATATTCCAAGACCGAGACAGCTTCCCTCCGTAGGGCCTTAGAAATAATCAAGAAGAATAGGGACAGTGCCAGGGCTGAGGCGACCTAGAAGGCCGATGAGCTCAAGGTCCAGTTGTGGAAAACTTCCACGGCTGAGTGTAAATTCGAGCAAAAATTGGATCAACTGGTGAAAGCTCTGGACGACCTGAACAAGGTGGAAACCGAACTGCCTGACCATTTAGAGGCTACCAAAGAGGAGGCCAAGATGGAGGGGCTGAATGAATGCGTGGAGATATTTGAGCTGCTCCAGCCCGGCCTGGACTTGGGGATGATTCACAAGATCTTAAAGGTGTTCAAGAGGGAAATGACATAAGAAGAGGTCTTTGGCTAAATTTCAGAAAATCCCAAGGCCATCCACGATCCTAAGCCAATGTCCATGTTGCCTCATACTCAAAAGGATCTCGGCCTTTCCCAACTTATTGTCGCTCTTACCAAAGATGCTCCTGGCCCTTTAACCTCTTCTGCTCCAGTTGAAGAGGTCCATGTCCCTTCCTCGTCCGTTGTTCCCAAAGAAGCTCATGGCTCTTCAACTTCCTCTACCGCTCACAAAGAAGCCTCTGCCCCTGCTGTTTAACTGCTCATTTTCTTTTCTCTTTTGTTATTAGTGTTTTTTATGGGTATCCTCGAGGGGGCCCTCTTTAAAAAACTTATTCAAATGAATGAATGAGTTTTGTGTTTGCATATATTTTTCTGAAGCACACTAAGCAAAAACCCGAGCAATGACAACTTTTTTCGACACTAAGGCATTTTTTTCAAAGTTAATTCAATCATTCCCCTAATGGATCATGCCTTCTAGTAGACTTTGATGCCCGAGCCCCATATAGCACAGCCCTTAGGATGCTTTAATTGGTAGATTTTAAATTTTTTGAACATAGACGGCGATCTTTGCTTGACCTTCTTCCATACTTATGCCATTAACATAGAAAGAAGACTTTGTGGGCTTACCCGGCCCTGAGCTGGTTCAAAATTTAGCCACAAGGGAATGTTCGCTCCTTATGATGAGGCCCAGGATGCAGCCCATGATGGACATGGACAGACCACCACCGTACATGTTCCAGAAGGTCCAATCACAAGGTCTCGAGCTAAGAAGATCTAGGAAGCAATGCATGGATTCATAAAGAAGATTATATCTGACTATTCCCGCACCTCTACTACATTGAGTATGGGCTTGAAGCTAGATGAACCCATGATGGTGAACCTTATTCAGGCCATGGATCAATGAAATACTTAGGCCAATTTTATTATAGTTATTCGATAATTATTATTATTTTATTCAGAGCTTGATATTTGTTTTAATTCGCCCTTTTTATTTATGTTTGAGCGTATTATGTTAGATTATTATTTTATGTTTAGGAATTAGGTTAAGCGTGCAAGGGTTTGCACGTGGGGATAGCTTAGGTTAGTTTTAGGATACACGCATGTTGGCTTTTGGGTAGTTTCGTCTTTTGTCTTTTTTTTGGGTTAAGGTTTTTGGTTGAAGCCTCCTTATAAAAGACTAACTTTTGGTTCTGTTTTCATGAATACTTATTGAATAAAACTATATCAATTCTTGAACTTTGAGAAATCCTCAATTTGTTCTCACTGGTTTTGGCTTATCAAAGATATGTTAATCCTTTGTAGGGGCCCATTAGCACTCTAGGTTTTTGTTGCTTGTTCCTCGGAGGTTTAGAGTTTTTATCCGAACTGTCTTGGTTTTCTTAGGAACGGTTTCAGTCTTGTGTGGGTTTGCTTGGCTTGTTCCAGGTAGGTTCTCATCATTTGGTCAGAGCAAAGGTTCCAATGTCAGTTCACATATATTTTCTATTTTTGTTAGTTATATTGTCGTGAGTGTTCTTATTTTTCTATTCTGCGTTTGTTTTCTTTCCTGCGATTTTCTTATTTTTCATTACCTTCCGCGTCTTTTTTTTTTTTTTTTTTTGTGTTGTTTTGTGTTATGTTTGCATTTGTGCATCTATTTTGCACTCGGCATTTGTGCATTTTTTTCCTGGCTGTGATTTTTCCTGGATGCGTTTGTGCGATTCGCATGACATAGGCTTCTAAAGCCTTAGACTCTTTATGGTAGTAGGTAAACTTGGTGAAATTTTAGAAATAATCAAAATCAGGTCAATTCCACAACACCAAACGTTTTAGAAGGTTCGAGGGACGAGGAATTTTTTTTTTTGCCTACGGGCAATATTTTTCCTATCATTCATATTGTTGAGACGAGGTGATTGAGGTAATTTACCTGTGCGTGTTTAAAAATTCTAAATTTCGAGTGCAATCGCTTACCTTTTATCATATTTACCAAAATCGATATTGTTCTTGTTTTCCTCTTCCATAGATTTCTTTATTAATTCTCGTAAATCATGTCAGTATCTTGTCCCCCTTATGCTTGTGTCTACCTATCTGTTGTACTTGTGATTGAGCTGAACAGTGTTATTTGGGACAAAATTAAGGGTTTCGGCCATACTAGGCTCAAATCCTTTGAGAATGCATCTGAGGGCAAGAGAGGTAAAAGGCAAGTGTGGGTGAGCTTAGCTTCGGGTAAAAGCCATTTGAGTGACAAACACGAGGGAATTGTGAGGATTTTATTTTTTTTGCTTTGCTTTAATTGTTTTTATTACTAACATATGTTGCAGTTGCAGAGATTTAAAAAAAAGAGTAAAATATATAATTAAAATATTAAGCATGTCCAGAGAAGGCGCATCTCCGAGTCAAAGTGTCAATTCTCCACAGGAGCCCGAATTGAGAGATGTGATGAATATTATGATAGCGCTTCAGCAAGAGTTTGCGAGGGTATTAGAGTTGATGAGAGATGTTCGAGATGAGGTGAAAGCGATGAGACACAATACTCCACAGGGAAATAGGCCACCATGGCCGACTAGAGCTAATGAAGTAGGGCCCGTACCCCTTAGGCCTTGTGGGCTACGGACTATAACCATGGATGAGATAGAGGCCGAGAATGAATTTGATTATAATGAGGAGTTTGATAGAGTATAAGAGGTGGATATGGGTGGATTTCGGTCTAAATGAGGTAGGACAGAAAGACTGTTCAGGAGAAGTCATGAGAATGAGGAAAATGGTGACTTGGGTAAAATCAAGATGACTATTCCTTCCTTCCAAGGAAAGAGTGATCCGAAGCTTATCTAGAGTGGGAACGTAAGCTAGAGCTTCTTTTTTACTGTCATAACTATTAAGAGCTTAAGAAGGTGAAGTTGGCACTTATTGAATTTACCGATTATGCACTTGTCTGGTGGGACCAAATGATGACAAACATTAGGAGGAATAGGGAGCGGCCGATCACTACATAGGCATAATTGAAAACCGTTATGAGGAAGCGATTTTTACCAAGTAACTACTACCGAGATCTGTATCATAAACTTCAGAATCTTACATAAGAGTTTCAGAGTGTCGAAGACTACCACAAATAGATGGAAATTACCATGATTCGAGCAAATGTCGAAGAAGACCGAGAGGCCAATATGGCATGGTTTCTAAGTGGGCTGAATAGGGAGATTGCAAATATGGTGGAATTACAACATTATATGGAGTTAGAGGATATAGTACATATGACAATGAAAATGAAGCACCAACTGAAGCAAAAACCTGCATTAAGGAGCAATTCGGGTCCAAATAATACATGGAAGCCAAAATGGGGAGATAATGATAGAGATGACACCATAACTAGGTTTAGATCAGAGGCCCTAAAACCAAGGGAAGCTTTCACCACTAAACCTAAACTAAAAATCGATACTCCACCAAATAGAAGTCGTGACTTTAAATGTTTCAAATGTTTGGGGAATGGTCATATAGCTTCACAGTGCCCTAATAGAAGGACCATGTATATGAGGGGTGATGGTGAGGTAATTTCAGACAGTGAGTATGTTGCGGAGGAGATGCTTGAGTTGGAGGTCGCGACTGATGAAGAAGGGGTTGAGTATGCAGCCAATGGGGATTCTCTTATGACCCGACGTGCTTTAAGTACACATGCCAAGGTTGAGGATGATATGGCTCAACAGTGGGAGAACATATTCCATACTAGATGCCTAGTTCAGAATAAGGTATGCAACATGATTATCGATAGGGGAAGTTTTACTAATGTGGCTAGCATAATACTTGTTGAGAAGTTGAGTTTGAATTTGCTTAGACATCCTAAGCCTTATCGTTTGCAGTGTTTGAATAACAGTGGCGAGGTTAAAGTCAATAAGCAGGTCTTGGTTAGTTTTACAATTGGTAAATACAAGGGTAAGATGTTATGTGATGTAGTCCTCATGCAAGCTGGGTATTTATTACTAGGGCGTCCTTGGCAGTTTGACATGAGAGTGATGCATGACGGGTTTTGAAACAGATATTGTTTTGAGCAAGATGGAAGAAAAGTTACACTTGTTCCGTTGACACCACATTAATTTTTTGAAGACCAAATGAAGCTACATGCTTCTACAAAGAAAACACCCACGAGCGAGATCGAGAATGTGAGTCGAGGGGGTGAGGTTGATAGTTCCAGGGGATTAGGCGAAAGATATACCGAGTGTGCAAAAAATAAAGAGAGTGTGGGTAGAATTAAAAATAGTTTCTTTGCTAAAGAGGGGGAATTGATGAGAGAGTATGCCAAGAATAAAGTTATGTTCCTCATTTTGTATAGAGAAACTCTTCTGAGTTCTGATGAAACTAACCCAAACACTATCTTGCCAAGTGTGTTTACTTCTTTATTGCAGGATTATGATGATATGTTTGCAAAGGAGATACCTCATGGTTTACCACCACTTCGAGGTATTGAACATCAGATCGACTTCATCCCATGGGCGGTCATTCCTAATCGACCAGCCTACTGCAGTAACCCTGAGGAAACTAAGAAGCTCCAAAGGAAAATGGATGAGTTAATGAGCAAAGGGCACGTACGAGAGAGCATGAGTCTATGCGCAGTTCCAATCTTGTTAGTACCAAAGAAAGATGGCACATGGAGAATGTGCGTGGATTGTCGAGCAGTCAATAATATCACTGTAAAGTATCGCCACCATATCTCTAGATTAGATGATATATTGGATGAATTATATGGGACTTGTATTTTTCTAAAATTGACCTTAAAAGTGGGTATCATCAGATTAGGATACGGGAAAGGGATGAATGGAAGACTGCTTTTAAAATAAAATATGGACTATATGAGTGGCTTGTGATGTCATTTGGGCTTACAAATGCCCCAACACTTTTATGCGTCTAACGAATCATGTTTTGCATGTTTTTTTGGGAAAATTTGTAGTCATATATTTTGATGATATTTTAGTGTAAAACAATAACTTAGATGAGCATGTAGGACATATGCGATCTGTGTTTGATGTTTTGAGGAAGGAATTTTTATATGCTAATCTAAAAAAATGTGACCTTTGCATGGAAAAATGATATTTTTGGGGTATGTCATTAGTGTTCAAGGATTGAGGTCGATGAGGACAAGGTTAAGGCCATTCGTGAGTGGCATACACCTAAGAGCATCACTGAGGTTAGGAGCTTCCATAGACTAGCCAATTTCTATAGGTGGTTTGTAAATGACTTTAGCACTATTGCCGCACCACTTACTGAAGTCATAAAGAAAAATGTTGGTTTTCATTGAGGGGAGGAACAAGAAAATGCATTTAATCTTCTTGAAGATCGTTTATGTTCTACATCTGTTTTAGCCTTACCTAACTTTAACCAAACTTTTGAGATTGGGTGTGATGTTTCACGTGTTGGCATTGGAGCAGTTCTTATGCAGGAATGGCGTCCTATAGCTTTCTTCAGTGAAAAGCTAAATGGCGCGGTGCTACTGTACCCGACCTATGTAAAGAGTATTATGATATAGTTAGAGCATTGGAAACTTGGCATCATTACCTCTGGCCAAAGGAGTTCGTGATTCACACTGACCATGAATCTCTGCGGCATATCAAAGGTCAAAGAAAGCTTAACAAACGACATGCCAAATGGATGGAGTTCGTGGAGACCTTTCCATATGTCATTCGATATAAGCAAGGAAATGAGAACGTGGTTGCTGATGCATTGTCATGCAGGTATGCTTTACTTACATCCTTGATTTCTAAGTTTGTTGGTTTTGAATTTATCAAGGACTTGTATGCAAATGATCATGACTTTATTGAGATTTACAATGCATGTGAAAAGGGCGTTTGTGATAAATTTTACAGACACAATGATTTTTTATTTAAAGAGAATAAATTGTGTGTACCTAGCTGTTCTATGCGTGAATTATTGGTACGTGAAGCTCATAGTGGAGGTCTTATAGGCCATTTTGGTGTTAAAAAAAACTTTGGATATCTTGCATGAGGATTTTTATTAGCCTAAAATGAAAAAGCATGTCATACGCATTTGTGATGGGTGCATTACTTGTAGGAGAGAAAAATCTAAGGTTCAACCATATGGGCTTTATACACTGTTACTTGTTCCCAAACACCGTGGGTAGATGTTTCCATAGAATTTTTGTTAGGATTGCCTAGATCTAGGAAGGGACGAGACTCTATTTTTGTTGCAATTGACCGTTTTAGCAAGATGGCACAATTTATTGCATGTCACAAATCAGATGATGCCACACATATTGTTGACCTATTTTTCCATGAGGTTGTTCGTTTACATAGGGTGCCTTGGAGTATAGTATCGGACAGGGATGTAAAGTTTTTAAGTCATTTTTGGAAAAATTTATGGGGTAGGCTGGGAACTAAACTCTTATTTTCCACCACTTGTTACCCACAGACTGACGGTCAGACTGAAGTCGTTAACATGACCCTGTCCCAACTATTACGTACTGTTATTTCTAAGAATTTGAAGTCATGGGAAGAATATTTACCTTTCATTGAGTTTGCATATAATCGTAGTATTCATTCCACTACTTCTTATTCTCATTTTGAAATTGTGTATGGTTTTAACCCACTAACACCTCTGGATTTATTGCTCTTGCCCGTTGATGAAAGGGTTAGCCTGGATGGTAAGCGCAAGGCCGATTTAGTCCAGACCATACATGGTAAAGCACGAAAACACATTGAGAAAAAGAATAAATAATATGCCTCGCATGCCAACAAGGGTAGACGCTGTATATCATTCGAACAATGTGATTGAGTTTGGGTGCACATGCACAAGGAGCGATTTCCAAAGAACGACAGTCCAAAATCCAACCCAGAGGTGATGGCCCATTTCAGATTCTTGAGAAATAAATGAAAATGCCTATAAAGTGGATTTTACAGGTGAGTATAATATTTCTGCGTCATTTAATGTTCTGGCCTTTCTTTGTTTGATGTAGATTCGAGGTCGAATCCTTTCGAGGAGATGAGGAATGATGACGCCTAGGATGCAACCCATGATGGACACGGACGGACCACCACAGTGCATATTCCAGAAGGTCTAATCACGAGGTCTCGAGCTAAGAAGATCCATGAAGCAATGCAATGATTCATACAGAATATTATATCTGACTATTCTCGCACCTCTACTACATTGAGTATGGGCTTGAAGCTGGATGAACCCATGATGGTGAACCTTATTCAGGTCGTGGAGCAACAAGATACTTAGGCCTATTTTATTATAGTTAATTGATAATTATTATTATTTTATTCAAGGCTTGACATTTGTTTTAATTCGGCCCTTTATTTATGTTTGAGTGTATTAGTTTATATTATTATTTTATGTTCGGGAATTAGGTTAAGTGTGCAAGGGTTTGCACGTGGGGATAGCTTAGGTTAGTTTTAGGATACACGCTTGTTGGCGTGTGGGTAGTTTCGTCTTTTGTCTTTTTTGGGTCAGGGTTTTTGGTTGACGCCTCCTTATAAAAGGCTAACTTTTGGTTCTGTTTTCATAAACTCTTATTCAATAAAATTATATCAATTCGTGAACTTTGAGAAAACCTCAATTTGTTCTCACTGGTTTTGGCTTATCAAAGGTCTGCTAATCATTTGTGGCGCCCCATTAGCACTCTAGGTTTGTTGCTTGTTCCTCAGAGGTTTAAAGTTTTTATCCAAACTTTCTTGGCTTTCTTGGGAACGGTTTCAGTCTTCTGTGGGTTTGCCTGGCTTATTCCAGACAGGTTCTCATCACCTTATGCCTTTCAAACAGGGCCATGGGGGAGAAAACTCTGACCCCATGCCACAGAATCATAATAAGATAACTTGGCCACAAGGGAATGCTCATTCTTGTGCTATTCAACACTTGGCCATGGGGGAGAAGTTCCAACCTCATGCCAACAAACCACAATAAGGCCTCAGTGGGACATATCTGACCCCGAGCCAATAAGATAACTTGGCCGTAAGGGAATGCTCCCTCCTTGTACCATTCAACCCTTGGCCATGGGGGAGAAATTCCAACCCCATGCCAACAAACCACAATAATGCCTCAGTGGGACATATCCGACCCCGAGCCAATAAGATAACTTGGCCACAGGGGAATGCTCCCTCCTTGTGCCATTCAAATATGGCTATAGAGAATAAAACTCTGACCCCACGCCACCAAATCATAATAAGGCCTCAGTGGGACACGCCCGACCCCGAGCCAATAAGATAACTTGGCCACAAGAGAATGCCTTCTCCTTATGCCATTCAAATATGTCCATGGAGGAGAAACTCCAACCTCATGCCAACAAGTATGATATGGCCTCGGTGGAACGGATACAGCTCTCACTAGGCTTAGATATTGTTAGATTAGTTCAAACCATCGGGAATTATTGTTCCGATTTTCTTGAAAAATCAAGATGATTAATGACTTAGTTACTAAGTCACGATTAGTAATCTAAATAGATATCTATTTTAGGATATAATTATCTGGAAAGAATAGTTTCTTATGCAGTAAGAATTGACTTGAATTAGTTCATGTCTCGAGATTCTTGACTGGCATTAAGAAAACCTCATTAGTATTTGTTTATCTTATAATGATGTTTCTTGGCTTTAGTGACTTTTAGAAGTCACGTGTCTGACACAGTTTGCTAATCAATCATTTACAATTGCTGTGAATAATTGAACGCAAATTATAAAGCTTAAGAAAAGATATGTGTATAGTTGTGTATAAAGAATATTGATTCTCACAATACGACAGCTATAGGTATTGGATACCGGATCTCCCATCTAATTATTTAAAATAATGTTTAATAACTATTTTGATATTTGATATCAGAACTTGTGACTATTGGATAGTTACTTTAATTGTATAAATAATTGTTACATATTTAATATGACTAGTAGTGTCATTAATGAAAAGATAAACATTAAGAAAAATATTCGGTTGACTAAATAACTTAGAACAGTGTTTTATGAGTTTTTATCACATATGCATTTGATGTTTGTTCCTTATAGTAAATGATGTCTGATATGAGATCACACCACATATCCTTATCAATTTAATGAATATTGTATTCAGGATGTGATTAAATCTCATTTAACCAATGATTGTCATTGGACCACGGATTTATTAAACTAATACATTGGATGTATGTAGTTTAATGAATTATAAATTGTCTTAGATAGTTTTCTTTACTTTGTAACTTAGTTACATGTTTCTAAAAGAATGTATATTGAATATCTTGAATGGTTCGAGAACTTTCAATATGTTTATGATGAAATGAGGATAGAATGTTTTGAATAGTTCAAAGTTATTCTATTTGAAGTGTTGAAAACTATATCTTTAAAACTCTTCATGAATCTTTGAATTGTTCAAAGATTTTTGATATGATCAAACATATGAATTTAAGGCAATTAGTTCGAAAGTTATTTAATGAATGTGATTCTTACTCAATATTATTCTTCTACGATTCCATCGTGATGGAATTGGTCAGTGGGAGGAAATGAATCTTATATGATTTGATTCGTTGATATTGAGTGTTACCGAATAAATTTCAATACTCTTGGGGTTATGCTCCAGTAACACCAATTCATCTCTTTAATTAAGGTTCCATTCGCTCCTACAGTTACATATATGATATGTATAGTAGAAAATTCGAATCATAAAAGGTTTGAGATTTGAATCTTTCTTTTGTATAATGGTTATATAATTGAAAGTACTTGCGCCTTGTAGGTACAAGTAAAAGTTTATCATTTATTATATTATATTTGATAAAATATCTTTTCTACGATCCCGAGCAATAAAATTGTTTTATTACTTGATGTGTAACATCAAATGTTGACCATTGTAAAAAAGACTTGGCTTATTGAAGTCAAATGTGAGAGTGATATACTGTAATGGAACTACATAATTAATTAGATGAAATTGTTGGTTTCTATTAAGTCCCAAGATCATAAACAAGCATGAAATATGTGCGAATACAAATCAACAAAGTTGCGGAATACTCACATCGATCGGTTGAGCGACGCGGGAGGCAACAAAATCAACTTTTCTGCTCGGTATTGGACTGTCACAGCTCACTGTTTTGGCGTCCTCCATGTTCTTTTTTTGAGCTCCTTCGTCAAGTTCCAAGTTCATCAAACGATTATCGGCTCATGGGTGGACTTCCCTATCACCTTCGCATGATCCCGTTGAGTGCTAGCTCTCTTGATTTTGCAACAAAATCAAACACTCTTGCTTCCCTAAGGCTCTCGGTTTCAACAGAAAAACAAAAGGTTTTAGCCCCTTGGGCGTGTGAGAGCAAGAAGAAAGAGAGGAGAGAGAGATGTAGAAAATGTGTAATGTCTTTGTTTTCTAAAAAAAAAAAAACTAAACATATACCATTTTCATTTTAAAAAGTCAAAGGCAAAAACAATTAAATGCCTTTCTACTTCCATCAACTCATCAATCCATCATTCATGAATAGTGATTGGTGTCAATCACTCAAAGTGAAAGACATCCATCACTTGATTGACGAATGATGTGATGCTAGATGCGACTAGCGATTTGACGCTTGATTTGACTTGCGTGCCGCGCTCGAATTCGAAATACGAATGCGCTCACAAATAATCCCGGGCTCGGGTTCGCTAATTCCAAATTAATGAATTTTTCGTTGCGTCGTAATTACATGATTACGCCTAGCGAAATCACTATTCACGTCGCTAATGAATTAATTCTAAATTAATTCGTTCGCCCGAATTAAAATCTAATTTTAATTCCGCGTCGAAATCCAATTTCGTTTAATATATCGAATATATTAATTTATCGATTAATTCCAAATTAATCGTTATCTCTCTTTAATTGATATTTTATCCCAGATAAAATATCTCCGTAATTAATCCCAGATTAATTTTCTCTCTCTTCTATTAATCCAAGATTAATTTAGAGTGCGAGTCATACGTCATCGGTGAATCTTTGGGAAGCGACCCATGAGATCCCCGGATATGTTGGCAGTAAATTCGATCGTCGGACTATCCGAACATGTACGTACCTCGTACTACGTTTTACCGATTTACAAGACAAGCTTGGCTTCTAGCAAAGCACCATGCCTACCCAATTCTCCAGAAATATCCTTACAGGAATAAAGGATCTATATCAGGCGTAGTATATGTAGTATTGTGTATTTTTGTCCAGTATCGGACGATCACATGCTAGGCCTGGGGCTGGAATTATGTCTGCCCCGTACGAAGCACATGTCGGATGTCTGGTAACTAGTCTCTATAATCGGATAAACATGACCTTGTCATTTTATCCCGATGACTGCAGTACTTAAGAGTACTAGTACCGTATCCTACGTGACCATCATCTCCATATGACTGGAGTGACACTTCCGTCTTGACATCACACCCAACACACTACGATTCTCAATATACCCAGCATTGGCGTACACAGAACCTGTTAAAGCCATGGACGACCGCAACCAAAGTATATTGATTGTCGCAAGTATTAGCGGTGCAAGTCTCAGGTTAAGACCAAATACACCTACCCTGATTTCGAACTTCCATAGACATATAGTCATACTACCAATGAAATTCTGAGGGGGTCTATCCAGAGCGAAGCTGTTTCCCATACCATACCATCGGTAAAACACAACCTCCTATTACACTTGCATGAGTATCCTATACCCAAATATATGAGAACTATGTCGTTGTGCCCTCACAACGCGCACAAGTGTAATACTAGTCTTTTACGTATTTATCGATGTCCAATCTCGATAATACTCTGACTAGGGATATTTAATGATTTATCCTTCGTGGACTGATACTGTCTCATATCATTCTCCGTCCAGGAACAAATCATAGGGACCTCCTATCATTTATACATCTAGGTGATCTAATCACAAATGATAAGAGTGCAATCTCCTTTGTCACATAGTTAATTTGTACAACAACACCATGATCTATACAAATAGTGATGCTATGGGTCA
The DNA here is from genome assembly GCA_019454045.1 of Zanthoxylum bungeanum. Taxonomy (NCBI): domain Eukaryota; kingdom Viridiplantae; phylum Streptophyta; class Magnoliopsida; order Sapindales; family Rutaceae; genus Zanthoxylum; species Zanthoxylum bungeanum. Next base: position 15,729 of record SKCR01042325.1, read on the forward strand.
TAATTGTCCAATAATCTCCCATTTGGCCTATAGCCAGTCACTCGAGTGTCTTACACCCGAACTATGTACGGTTGGCTCAAATTACTGAGAAAAGGCTTTCGTCAGCGGATTTGCATGATTATCATCTGATGCGATTTATTCGATCATCACATCGCCACGATGTATGATCCGAACGAATCAGATGAATAGTCAAAGTATTTATCTGGATCGTTGATGAGACCATTAATTCTTTAGCATGTGCTGACGCCTAGCTTAACTGCTATTAGAATTATATCTAATCTAATTAGATTTTTTATTGACCCAAATGGCTTCTATTGCTGCCTCAGCTGCAGCAATAACCCACATTTGTTGTTTATTCAGTAATAGTATCTTGCTTGGAAGATTTCCAGCTCACTGTTCCATTATTCAAACTTTGTAGTACCGTTTGCGACTTATAGTCGTTTTATCGATTTAGGAAACTTGTAGTAGTGATCCCAGTCACTTCAAGTTCTCCTTCTCCACAGATTAATACAGCATCCTTAGTTCTCTAAGATACTAACGGATGTTCTTAACATCAATCCAGTGACTATCACTTGGATTGGCCTGTTTGTGAATCCATATGCTCAAAGCGTATGAGACACCAGGTCGCGTACATTTTTCAATGTACGAGTTCTCAGAGAGTTTTCTCGAAAGCCAAGCTTTCGCCGATAGTTATATGGGAATATCATTTCCAAGAAATGACATATTATCATTATTTATAGGATAACCACTGTCAGTGCGCTCCCACTAACCCTCTTATATACACAAGAATCATTTTGTTTTGAATTAAATCATAAACTATTATGATTACATCAAAACGAAAATTCCAAGAACCTAATGCTTGCTTCAATCCAAACATGGATTGAATAACCCGCAAACCTTGTTTGCTAGTTTTGGTACGACAAAACCGATAGGATGTTGTAAACATCCTCCAAAAGGTTTCCTTTTCAGGAAAACAGTTTTCCCGTAAAGCTAACATATTTCATAAATGAAACATGCAGCATTAGCAAGCATTATCCAAATGGATTTACCGTGCCAACAGGTAAAAGGTTGAATCGTAATCAACACAATATTGATAACGATACATTTCCATTAAAAGCCTAGATTTACACGTTGGTATGTTGCCATCCATGTACGTCTTCCTTGAAGACTTATTGTACCAATAGGCACAATGCCTTGCGGTACATCAACTAGTATCCAAACTTGGTTGATATACATGGAATCCATTTCGGATATCATGGCACTTTGCCATAATTGAGAGTCGATACCTTGTATCACTTCCTCATACGTAGTCAGTTGGTATACCTCAATAAGATTGACATCTTTATGAGGTGAGATCAGAAACCCATACCCTAGGTTGTTTTCTGACTCTCTCCGACTTACGCGGTTCTTGTGTATTCGAAGATTAATGGTATAGTTTCATCCTTGATGAACTATTTATGTTACATTAAGGAATCGGTGCCTGGAATATTATTACTCCGATTTTCATCGAGTTTTACTATCCTCCCACTTTCCACTGCATATCGATATTCCTCTTAGGAAAACCGCATGGTGAGCAACAATCTAATTGTTCTCATGTGAGTTGTATAAGTACAATACTTTGGTATCACTAGGATAACCAACAATTTAGGCACTTATCCGATTTGGGTTTTAGTTTGGTATCATCCAAACATATGCCTTGCATACCCAAATCTTCAGGAATGAGAAACCCGGTTTCTTTCCTGTTCATATCTAATATGAAGTCTGTCAAACAGATTATTATGGAACCTTATTCAAAATAAGTTATGCACTGTTAAATGCGTATCCGTTGAAGGAAATGATAGCTGAGAGCGACTCATGATTAACCTTATCATGTATAACAAAAATTGGTTTCTCAGTTCGGACACACCGTCAAATTGACGTGTTCCGGGAGGAGTCCTCATTGAAATAATACTATACTCTTTCAAGTATATTAGAAACTTATTGCTTAAGTATTTTCCATAACGGTCTTACCGTGATGGTATAATACTATAGCCGATCTGTTTGTCTATTTCGTGTAAAAAACTGTAAAAGTTTCCGATTTGTATTTCAAAAGAGACACAAAACCATAACGCGATGCCACATCTGTATATGTCACGAAATATTCATATCCACTTCTAGCCTAGCTAGACATGGCCCCATTTGCTTCACTATGAACTAGGGCTAACAGATCGGTGGCATTTACACTTTTACCAAGTAAATGTGTTTTAGGCACTTTGCCCAATAAACTAGATTCGTTGACTTTATTTGAATGGAATCAAATCAGTCCGAGTACTCACTCTTCGAAAGTGTGGATATACGAGTCTTGTTTAATTGTGTCCCAAACAACAATGCCACATCAGTTTCTTCTAATCAAATCAGTTCGAGCTGTTTGTCTGTCATATTTATGTTTGAGATTTATTTATATTCAAATTATAAATTCTGTTATTCACATCTAATGTGTTTATCTAAATATCATCTTTATATAATGAAACACTTTAGTGTTCTAGAATATAAAGGTTTACCCGCAGCGGGTTAAACACTGATATAAAGATGATGTATCTAGTCAAACTAGTTACATTATAACAATTTCCTAATTTAAGTACACACCCGAAGGTAGTTCCTAAACTTAGGTACCTGCGGTTAAAACAGCGACTTTCGTCCCGTTTTCAATTCGCAGATAAATCTCTATTGAAGTCAGTATCCTGTTAAAACAGATTCTGAACATCAATATATTTATATCACATTAAGTATCTAAAATAAAATTTTAATACTAGTAGTGAATATATTTATGACAAACATATTTGAAGTCAGAGCCTTACTTGTTCTTCAATTCCTTCATGTCTGCTTTGTCCAAACGGCAGTCACGCTTCCGCGATCCCGTTTGCCACATTTAAGCAGACATTTTGGGATATGTCATTTATCTTCCTAGAAGATTATAATGATTTTGAATTTGCCCTTTTCATATTCCAGAAGCCTTTGGCCAAGCCTTGGGTTTCTAGAATATCGAAATAAGGTGCGCCTTGCGCTACTTGCCTTATTGCAAATTTTGACTTTATCTCCTTGAGAATAGTCATTAACTCTCCAAGAGTTATTATTGCAATTTAGTACTTCTAAAATCTAAGTATAGATTTATGAAGATCCTTCAATTTCTTTATCATACTTTAAGGATCTAATCCTTAATTCTGATTCATAAATTAAGGAGTCTACTGCGACAAGCTTAATGGATTAAGCACTAAAGTTATCATTACATAAATCTTCCAAAGATTATGCTCTACTATTTGCTTAACTCCGGGCTTAGGCCTAATATGTTATTTTATCAAAGAAAGTAACTTATTATTTTTCCAGGACCATCCTGAAATTTTATTCCCAATTTGAAAATTAAACCATTTAAATACATTTTCCCTAGGATCATGTTTTAAATGTCAATCTTTCAATTTTATCTTGATTTTAATAGTCCAACTATTTAATCAACGATTAAAGGTATTATTTAATATAATGATTACTATAGTCCAACTATATAATCAACTATACTTTTAATAGATAAAAATCAATTATATTGATTACTATAATCCAATTATAAAATCAACTATAAATGAATAGTTTGAATATATTCCAACTATTTATTAAAACAACATTTTAAATATTAGTCCAACTAACATTTAATTTATTTGACGAATGATATTTGTGATTGAGCGCGTATGGCAAGTAATTAAACGAATATTGCAAATTTAATTCTTGCCTCCCACTATTTTTCGGCGAGCCTCTAACCCTTTGTCGAGTACTCAGGAAACCGTGTTTCCTAGTGGGCTAGGATCCCGTTAAATATCACACAATCTTGACTTTGGCCAACAAATTGTATGATAATTAACTAGGTAGATCTCTAAGATCGATTGGATCCAATCCAATTCCTAGATCCGGTAGGGGGACATCCAAGTCCGAAACATATATCTTATATATGCCAATACATCCAATGTATTACCTAACCATTTTCCTCTGAATCAACTAAGCCTTGGCTTTGGCACAACAAACTTAGTGATCCCAGTTAAGCGCGACCCATTGACCATGGAAAGCTTCGTAATCAATGTCGATGGACAAGAAGTGGTCTTGACTTTGGCCAACAAACCACAACATGGACAAGACACCAATATGTAACAAAGCCTTCGTGATTCAAACACATCATCGACGGAAAAAAGGCCTTGACTTTGGCCAACAAGCCAATGCCAGTCTCGGATCTTGAGTGAGAATCACTCAATAGAAGGAAAGACGCTTAATATTTTGCGAGGGTTTTTCGAGTGCAAATTGGCAACCAATTTATTATCTTTGTTAAGGTCTCATCATCATACACCCTTAAACATGCATTCTAAACGCATAATAAAGCGCATATGAATAAAATAATAATGATATGCGGATGGATACTTTACACATTGATCCTAGATCAAATCTCTCACTTTCTCTCTCCCGCTAGCACAAGTATTACTTCTACCTGTTACACTACACTTCTAAAGAAACCTCATTTACATTGAGGGGGATAGGTGAGAAGAGAATACAAAGAATAAGGAGGTGATAAGGCTGGACACGCAGGTCCAATTAATAAATCAAATTTATTACAACAATTTCTAAAATTGTCTCACCCATCTAATATCCATCTGATATACATTATTCATGTATCGCAACCATGTATTCACACAAGCATGTTATCAATCAATCTAATCCAATTAATTAATCTGATAATTAGTGATCATCCAATGTTCAAACAACGATTTGATTTTGCGCGAGTCAAACTCGTTTTGCGAATAAGTACTCAAAGTACGAATTCTCGAATTAAATTAAACTACATATTTAAATCCAATTCAATTTGTATTTAATTCTAATTCGCTATTTAATTCCAAATTAAATACTACACTTTATTAATGAACTTTTACGACTTAAATTCCAAATTTAATCGCTACGGGTCTCAAAGCCCGATTAATGTCCAACGTCAATTTAATTAAAGTCCAATGGGCTTTTAATTAATTCCTTAAGGCGTGGACTTTTGGTCAACTCGGGTCAAACCGAATAACCAAAATCCAATCCGTGAATTACCCCATAAGCCCAGAAATCAATTTTGGCCCATTAGGCCCAATTAAACTTTAAAGGTCCATTAAGTCGCATTTGGGCTTTATGGAAGCGGTTTTGGGCCCAATTGGATCCAACCAATTTTTCCTAAACCCAACTTTGTACAACAAACCCCAACAAGCCCAATTTCACAAAATATGCCCAAAATAATTAAATCATAAAATTCCAAATTCCCAATTTAATTACCAAAGTATATAACATGATTAATTACCCAAATTAAAATTTCTAAAACATTAATTTACACAATCAATCATGCTTATTTACAACAAAACATGTCCAACACATTTCATCAAAAATCAAACCCAAATCACATGCTAAAGCTCTCGGCAATGGAGAGATTTTGTGTCCGATTCGGTTTCAATCCAATTAATTCCACAATCGACATTAAATCAACATCCTCAATCATTTCCAACTCATCCAATGAATCAAAAAATAAAAATCACCAAGAATTTAGGGTTATAGGCATTCGGCCAACACAAAATTTGGGGAATAAATTGATCCAATCCAATTTCATGAAATTGATCCAATCAAATTTCAATTCAAGATGTTTTAAGCATACTCAATCATCCAATTCAACCAAATCGTGCTTGAAAACATTTTACCGAAATTTTAACCTTAAGTCATATTTCATGTTTAACCTTGCTCTAGATGTCATTGTTGGTTTCTATTAAGGTCTCAAGATCATAAACAAGCATGAAATATGTGCGAATACAAATCAACGAAGTTGCGGAATACTCACATCGATCGATTGAGCGACGCGGGAGGCAACAAAATCAACTTTTCTGCTCGGTATTGGACTGTCACAGCTCACTGTTTTGGCTTCCTACATGTTCTATTTTTGAGCTCCTTCGTCAAGCTCCAAGCTTCGTCAAACGATACCCGGCTCATGGGTGGACTTCCCTATCACCTTCGCATGATCCCGTTGAGTGCTAACTCTTTTGATTTTGCAACAAAATCAAACACTCTTGCTTCCCTAAGGCTCTCGGTTTCAACAGAAAAACAAAAGGTTTTTAGCCCCTTGGGCGTGTGAGGGCAAGAATAAAGAGAGGAGAGAGAGATGTAGAAAATGTGTAATGTCTTTGTTTTCTAAAAAAAAAAAAAAACTAAACATATACCATTTTCATTTTAAAAAGTCAAAGGCAAAAATAATTAAATGCCTTCCTACTTCCATCAACTCATCAATCCATCAATCATGAATAGTGATTGGTGTCAATCACTTAAAGTGAAAGACATTCATCACTTGATTGACGAATGATGTGACGCTAGATGCGACTAGCGATTTGACACTTGATTTGACTTGCGTGCCGCGCTCAAATTCGAAATGCGAATGCGCTCACAAATAATCCCGGGCTCGGGTTCGCTAATTCCAAATTAAAGAATTTTTCGTTGCGTCGTAATTAAATGATTACGCCTAGCGAAATCACTATTCACGTCGCTAACGAATTAATTCTAAATTAATTCGTTCACCCGAATTAAAATCTAATTTTAATTCCGCGTCGAAATCCAATTTCGTTTAATATATCGAATATATTAATTTATCGATTAATTCCAAATTAATCGTTATCTCTCTTTAATTGATATTTTATCCCATATAAAATATCTCAGTAATTAATCACAGATTAATTTTCTCTCTCTTCTAATTAATCCCAGATTAATTTAGAGTGCGAGTCATACGTCATCGGTGAATCTTTGGGAAGCGACCCATGAGATCCCCGGATATATTGGCAGTAAATTCGATCGTCGGACTATCTGAACATGTAAGTACCTCGTACTACGTTTTACCGATTTACAAGACAAGCTTGGCTTCTAGCAAAGCACCATGCCTACCCAATTCTCCAGAAATATCCTTACAGGAATAAAGGATCTATATCAGACGTAGTATACGTAGTATTGTGTATTTCTTTCCAGTATCAAATGATCACGTGCTAGGCCTGGGGCTGGAATTGTGTCTGCCCCGTATGAAGCACATGTCGGATGTCTGGTAACTAGTCTCTATAATCGGATAAACATGACCTTGTCATTTTATCCCGATGACTGCAGTACTTAAGAGTACTAGTACCGTATCCTACGTGACCATCATCTTCATATGACTAGAGTGACACTTCCGTCTTGACATCACACCCAACACACTACGATTCTCAATATACCCAGCATTGGCATACACAGAACCTGTTAAAGCCATGGACGACCGCAACCAAAGTATATTGATTGTCGCAAGTATTAGCGGTGCAAGTCTCAGGTTAAGACCAAATACACCTACCCTGATTTCAGACTTCCATAGACACATAGTCATACTATCAATGTAATTCTGAGGGGGTCTATCCAGAGCGAAGCTGTTTCCCGTACCATCGGTAAAACACAACCTTCTATTACACTTGCATGAGTATCATATACCCAAATATATGAGAACTATGTCGTTGTGCCCTCACAATGCGCACAAGTGTAATACTAGTCTTTTACGTATTTATCGATGTCCAATCTCGATAATACTCTGACTAGGGATATTTAATGATTTATCTTTGTGGACTGATACTGTCTCATATCATTCTCCGTCCAGGAAAAAATCATAGGGACCTCCTATCATTTATACATCTAGGTGATCTAATCACAAATGATAAGAGTGCAATCTCCTTTGTCACATAGTTAATTTGTACAACAACACTATGATCTGTACAAATAGTGACGCTATGGGTCATAATTGTCCAACAGAAATGACCCTATAAAATCTTCCGTATAAGTTTAATAGGATGTCAGAATCATTTACAAAGTATTTGACACTTAATGATTCTGTTGTTTTCTTATTGAAGAAAATTATCCTATAACTTATAGTGGGAGCGATATTTGATATCGATTTCGGAAGATAGCATTGAATCATATATCTAAGATTTTTCATAGCTTACTACGATCAAGTTTTGAACTTGATTAAGCTTTCGTTATGAATAGTTCATAATATGTGCAAATTGTTTTGCGCAACAAAAGCAAAGTGAGCTTGATAAATGTTTGACCTTTATAGTATGACAGTGAGAAATGTTATACTCAGTGATCTATTGTAGATTCTGAGAAAAGTTGTCTCTAGTCGCACTGATTGAACAATTAAAGATTTGTTGGTTAATGTTGATATTAAACTATGTATTTTGGCTAAAGAATACAAAGTGGCGTTCCTGAATGTTTTCTTCGAATGAGAAATCCGTTGTGGTTTCTTTGTTTGAAGAGTTCATTCTAGAATGGCCCTAGAGTTTGTATTCTGCTAAGTTCACAGTTTGATATACTAGCTTATAGAGCCTATTGTAGACTTAAATAAGCTTTCAGAAAATTCGTGTTCTCTAATTTTGATTACAGTCAAATTGTCTGATTTTATCAAAGCGTAGAGAATACATATTTGTTAGTAGGGTCAGTGGGAGCGTACAAACTTCTTTCTAGCATTGTATATATCCTAAGTCTTCTTTTATCTGTGAAAGCAGTGAGGGTAGTCTCTGTTATATTTGATATAAAGTTTCATATATGACATAAAACTAAGAGACTTGTGAGATACTCTCATTAGTCGCATATTAGATATAATCTAATAAAGGACACAATAAGACTATATGTATGACAGTTAGTATAACTGTTTGACAGTTAATGTGTCTTATATATATATAGTATTCATCTTTTGTAAATGATGATTTCTTTGTCGAAAGAGAGATTGATTGGAATGTCTAGTCAATCTTATGCATCATAGGATGATGGCTAATGAATACTATATTATGTGCGATTAAAAATATTAATTTAATCGTAATTGTTACAAGTTATTTTGATATCTTGTAGACCATATGATGGATCTTGAAACATGTTCTTTGTGATCTTTGAGATATTAACAATGAGTTTCTAATTCATGGAGAATTTAGTCTGCAACCATAAGGTCAGATTAGTTTTTATCCTAATTATGACATTAGATGGTCTATGTCATATAAAGTCAGAAATGATGCAGTGGGAGTGTCACCGTTGATTCTACGAAACTTGTGGAATCAGTTGCAACTTATGAAGTATTGACTTATGAAGTTGCATAGTGACCATATAGATTAGAAGTTTTCATATTAGTGTAGTGTTTGTTGTTGTCTCATAGTATTTGGATTTGATTTCTAAATACATAGACAACTCTGTAGCTATAGCACAATACTGATATAGCGTCTGAGTCATATTGATGTGGAATTTGGATTCTGTAAAATATGAATGATGCTGGCTAAGGAAAACGATTGAGTTTGTTGGACGGACTCAATTTATTAAAGCAGGCTTACTTGTTGTTGCCTACCTCTGGAGTGCTAGGTGAGCTCTTGAGGGCCATGAGTATGTGATACACATTGAGATGTGTATATGATACCGTGGATTGGCACTAGAGCAAGTGGGAGAAATTGTTAGGGTTGGTGCTCGGAGTGCCAATCCGGATCGTATTTATGTCTGATTCATAAATACGAACAATTTTGTTTTCCATAATATTACTTATATAATGGTAGCACCTCTTGTCTTTTATATACATATTCGATATAATTATGATTGGATATTCAATTACGATTAGATCGAAACTGAATCTGGTTTAGTGATACGTGTATATAAGACAAAGACCCTAGGATTTACAATGCAGTGCGCAATTACGAAGTAGTTTGTAATTGACATTGGGAAGCACACTATAAGATATATTTCCTTAAATAAAGTTCATAGTCAAGATTTACTAACACGGGTCGATTAGTAAAATTCGTTGAGATCAGTACATGTCGTATATCGTGACTTGGTCCGATGGTTTATCCTAGTGAACCATGAGTCTCGGGAGACTCGTATAGACATGTAGGTGTTTATTTGATAAACACTGAACGACTCACTGAAGATTTCCTAATAGATGGTACACCAACTGTTGGGTTTCTATTAAGTCCCAAGGATCAATTCAAGCAATGAAACACATGTGAATACTCAACGAAGAATGGCGGAATCATACTTACATTGATCGGTTATGCGATGCGAGGAACGACAAAATTCTTCAAGCTTTGGTTCCATGATGTTCACGGTTTTTGAGCTCCCATTTTGTCATCCATATTTGGTCCAAGCTCCAAGCTTTAGAATGGTGATTCCATGCTCACAAGTTGGTTTCCCTATCACCTTCGCAAGACCCCGAATGTGTGCTAGCATTCTTGAAATTTTGCCACAAAATTTCCTTTGCTTCTCCTTGTGTTCACGGTTTTTGCAGATTTTTGGAGAGCAAAATATCCTTTGGCCGAGAGTTGTATGAAGGGAAAGAGAGAAGAAAAAGTCTTGTGTTGGTTGTTTGGATTTGTGTATCTAATACACTTAAAATGAATTTCAAAAATCCATTTACCAAAATTAGGTACAAGGCTTTAAAGCCTTCAACCACCACCATCAATCACTCATGACAAGTTGTCAAATCACTCAAAGTGACTAGACATCACATCAATCAAAGTGACTAATGATTTGACGCTTGATGTGACTTACGGGCCTCACTTGAATTCGAAATGCGAGTGCACCCGCAAACACTCCCAGGCTCGGGTTCGCTAATTCTGAATTAACGAATTTTTCGTTGCGACGTAATTAAATAATTATGCCTAGCAAAATTACTATTCACGTCGCTAACGAATTAATTCTAAATTAACTCGTTCGCCCGAATTAAAATCTAATTTTAATTTCGCGTCGAAATCCAATTTCGTATAATATATCGAATATATTATTTTATTGATTAATTCCAAATTAATCGTTCTCTCTCTTTAATTAATATTTTATCCCAGATAAAATATCTCTGCAATTAATTCCAGATTAATTTTCTCTCCCTTTTAATTAATCCCAAATTAATAAAGTGCGAGTCATACGTCATCGGTGAATCTTCGGGAAGTGACCCATGAGATCCCCGGATATGTTGGCAGTAAATTCGGTCGTCGGACTATCTGAACACGTACGTACCTAGTACTATTTTTTTACCGATTTACAAGACATGGTTGGCTTCTAGCAAAGCAATGTGCCTACCCAATTATCCAGAAATATTCTTACTGGAATATGTGATCTATATCAAGCGTAGTATACATAGTATTGCGTATTTTGATCCAACATCGGATGTCACGTGCAAGGCCTGGGGCTGGAATTGTGCCTGCCCCGTACGAAGCACATATCAGATCTTTGGTAACTAGTCTCTATAATCGGATAATCATGACCTAGTCATATTATCCCGATGATTGCAGTACATAAGAGCACCAGTTTCGTATCCTACGTGATCATCATCTCCACTATGACTGGATTGATATTTCTATTTCGACATCACACCCAATACACTACGATTCTTAATATACCCAGAAGAGGCGTACACAGAACCTGTTAAATCCCTGGACGACCAAAACCAAAGTATATTGATTGTCGCAAGTATTAGCGGTGCAAGTCTCAGGTTAAGACCAAATACACCTACCCTGATTCGGACTTCCATAGACACATAGTCATACTACCAATGGAATTCCGAGGGGTCTATCCAGAGCGAAGCTATTTCCGTACCATCGGTAAACACAACCTCCTATTACACTTGTATGAGTATCCTATACCCAAATATATGAGAACTATGTCGTTATGCTCCCACAACACGCACAAGTGTAATACTAGTCTATTCTGCATTATCGATGTCCAATCTCGATAATACTACGACTAGGGATATTTAATGATTAAACATTTATGGATTGATACTGTCTCATATCATCTCAATCCGGAACTAATCATAAGAACCTTCTATCATTTTTACATCTTGGTAATCTAATTACAAATGATAAAAGAGCAATTTCCTTTGTCACATAGTTAATTTGTACAACAACACCATGATCTGTACAAATAATGATGCTATGGGTCATAACTGTCCAACAATCTCCCACTTGGCCTATAGCCAATCACTCAAGTGTCCTACACCCGAACTATGTACGGTTCGCTCAAACTTCTGCTGAGAAAAGACTTTCGTCAGCGGATTTGCATGGTTATCATCTGATGCGATTTATTCAATCATCACATCGCCACGATGTATGATCCAAACGAATCAGATGAATATTTGCATGGTTCACCCAGGGATTCGGAAGGAATCGGAACCGTCTGTTCTCTTTCAGTTCAGTTCCGATTCAATTTCGGTTTCGAACCAGAATCGTGGCCGGGTCTAAGTAAGAGGAAGTGAGATTGGAGCAAATCAACCAAAACAACGTCCCTACTGTAGTGGAACACTTTGAGGACTTGACATAAAGAAGTCGCTATAAGACCATGAGGGAGCTCAACCCTAATGTGATGCGTCCTTGGCAATTTCACTAAAGATGTAGTTGAACAAATTAGACTTCAAAATAATCATAATATAGATAAGTTTATTTCAACCAATAACTTGCATTATAAAAAATGATCAAACATATAGGTGCATTAAGTGCCATGATGACCAAATGAATGAGAATTGGTACTTTCCACAAGGAAATAATGTGCATTATAGTCCCCGCATAGCGCAGCTGTTTGAATTTATAATATTATTTGCAAGGTCTCAGGTTTAAGCTCTTAGTAGTACCATTATAAGAGTTTGAGACAATACCGATTTATCCATACATTCATATTGGGGTCCAATAATCCGAAAATAGATCACGTGAGATTTCTCGGTATTAAAAAAAAAATTATAATTTTGGTACCGTAAGTTTCCACATCTTTCATTTTACAAAAACGAAAACGAAAACGAAAACAAATCTCCGCATATAATTTTGTTGCTGTTAGATCAAATCTCCTGTTGAATCGCACCGATCTCGCTTTCAGTTTTCTCTCTCCAATCAGCTCTCTACAGCAAACCTCTTTCCGATAAACAAAATCAAATTGAAAAATAAATAATAATAAATAATGAAAAAAGAAGATTGATCCTCATTATTTCCTAAAACATCTAGGGTTTCTTCCCCTTCACGACTTTTAAATCTTACATTTCAATTGCTTGCTATATTTTTCCTAAACATTAATGAAGCTTATTTTAATCTATTGCTTTTAACTTGTTGTTTTTTTGTTTTTTTTTTTAAAGAAATGATAATTTTCTAAAGAGTTGAAACGACATCGTATATGTGTGTATCGATTGGGTTTATTGAAGAGAATGGAAAGTGTTGCTGGAGATATCGCGTGTTTGGACGCGGAGTTATTGCAATTACCGGAGTTATCTCCGTTGGCGTTCAAATCGAACCCGGACTTCGGGCAGAATCTCTTTGATCAATGGCTCTCGCTCCCCGAAGCTAATAAACTGGTACTATTTTCATTGTTTATAAGAATAAAGAAAAGTTATTGGTGTATTGTGGATATGTTTTTGCGAATTATTACTTGCATTTTGGATTAAATTGAGAGGAAACAAAAATTTGACGTTCAGTTATCAAAATCGAACAGCTAGTTAGCTGGCCCTTGTTCAATTTCTTAGAAAGAGGAGCATGTACTTGTAGATTCGAATCTGATATTTGGAATGCAGCATTTGTAATATTCTCTAAATTATGAGTTTCAATGACATGATTTCTGAACTGTTATTTTATTGAATTTATTTTTTTATTTTTTGCATTGGATAGGTGACATCATTGCTTAATGACGCAAAGGCTGGTCTCTTGAATGTCACTGCGAACTCTTCTAGTTCAAATGCTGCCATGAATTCATTACCATTTTTGTTTCCTGCTGGCAGTGCACCTCCACTTTCACCAAGGAGCACATCTGGTTCTCCTCGTGTGATGAAACAGAGGGCTGGCCTTTCGAATTTAGGTTCCCCTCTGAAAGTTATTAGGGAGCCAGTGAGAGAATTGATACCTCAGGTTTGTAAAGCTGTGTGTTTTTAGGTTTAATTATCTGGTTGCTTTGTTCATGAAAAACGAAGATAAAGGGAAAATAAAATAAAATCAGGGAGATATCTGGTTGCATTTTTCCTCTATTTTGTCTGAACTACAGTCATTGTCTGTGCTTACTCTATTGAAGTTCTGTTTCCCGGGGAAATTGGGTAAAAAGGTTCTAATATAGATATAACGTTTGCAGTTTTACTTTCAGAATGGACGTCCACCTCCAAATGAACTAAAAGAACAATGTTTATTCCGAATTAATCAGTTTTTTTATGGCCACTTGGATGGACTGCAGATACAAGGTGAGATATGCATAAAATATTGTATGAATGATATTTCAAGAACATAACTCAGATATTTTAATTTTCTTTTGGCACTTCAGAATTCAAATTAGTCACTAAGGAAATCTGCAAGTTACCATCTTTCTTCTCCACGGTTCTTTTTAGAAAGATTGATGTTAATAACACCGGTCTTGTGACAAGGTATGCTATTTTTTATACCCAAGGAAATTTGTATTGCAGAGTGATATTATTTCTATCCAACCATTTTTATAGTACGGGTCGCAATAATTTTCTCTTTATTTAGCTCAGTTTGTTGGTAGTTTAACTCATTGTTGTGTTTTCACTATTATAGTGGAAATCAGTAACTCTAAGGGTTTTCATTTCGTTATTGGAAGTTAGGTTTTGGTCTTTGTCTCAAGGGTGATTGATGTTTCTCCCCTGCGTTCTCTGTGGTTTTCACCTCTCATCCCCAAAAAGAAAAAAAAATCTTGTTTTTGGTTAAGATTAATTTCTTCCAAATTAGTAAATTTGATGAGTAACTGTAAGTTGGAAATGAAGCTGTAGAAATTGGAAGAAACAGATTCCGAAGTTGTAAAAAAATAAGACAATTTTATATTTTTGGATACTTAGAATTACACGAGATATACCTTTATATAGGTATTAAATCAAGTTAAATATAGAAACTAAATATAATAATATTCATTAGGATTACATAATCATATCTTTGGATGATTATTATTGTGATTATAATAATATCTTTGGGATTCTAACACTTCCCCTTAAGTTGGAGCATATGTATCATATGCATCAAGCTTATTACAAATGAAACCATATAAGAACCACAAAGAGACTAGGGAGTTTTAACATTGCTGGAGAATTCCAAAACAATTCAAAACATCCAAAGAAAACTTTCCAAATCACCCATGACAGAAAACCCTGAAAAGAGTTAGAGGTGGATGATTATATCTCAATGATTATATAACAATATTTTAGAGATATTTAGAATCATAATCATATCTTTGGATGATTATTATTATGATTCTAACAGTATCTTAGGGATTCTAACAGAGGTACTTATATTGTAATTGCAAACTTATAACTCAGATATGGACTCTTTATGTTTGGCATAAGCAGTTCCAGTCTCTCATCCCTACTTTGCTTTGCAGTCAAGTAGTTTACTCAATGATGATGGGATTAGCCCTTTGCTTCATAGTGTTGTAGCAATCAACTGGGGTTGCTGCTCGTAACTCGTTTTAATGTTCTGACTCATTATCATCTGTCCAAAGTGAAAATTTTGGTTCCATTTCTAAATTCAAAGTACTCTATCTTTAGTCACATTGAGGTGCTAGCTGTACTAAAGAAGATTGCTATTGATAGAAGGCAATTAGTAGATTTTGCTGTATATAGCCAGTATTTTTAGCATATAGCGTAAGGTTGCAAATTCATTGTATTCTATCTTGTATTTTCAGCTGAGTGGAGTTGCCTCTAAAAGCTATTTTCTGTTGTTATTTTGCTTTAAGCTCTCTCTATCTTGTTTGAAGGGAAGCATTTGTTGATTATTGGGTCAATGGAAACATGTTGACAATGGACACTGCCACCCAGATATATGCAATTCTGAAGCAGCCAGATCTCAAGTACCTCACTCAGGTGCTACTTTTTAATCATCTTCAGGTTTTCATGTTAGTCTGCTATAAATGTTCTTTTATTTTCATTGAATTCAATGTTATAATGTGGTTGTGCCTAGTATATTTATTTTAAGATATGGTAGTATGGAGTTCAGCATTGGCAGTTAAACCATTGTCAACATCTTTTTGGGTTTTTTCTTAACTCTTAATTTTTCTATCAACTTCATGTCTGAGAATGTTCACAAACTTGATAACAGGAGGATTTTAAACCTGTACTTAGAGAACTGTTGGCTACTCATCCAGGGTTGGAGTTCTTACAGAGCACACCTGAGTTTCAGGAAAGATATGGTTCGCTCTAAACCTATTGAGCTGTAGATTATTTTCTCAATTTGGAAGCTTTCTTTAACTATTTTCATCTTTTTAATTTGCTAGAAGTAGTTCCGCTGCTTCATAATGTGTTTCCTCATTGTATAAGAGGGCAAGATATTGGTGTACGCTTTTAGATGTATATTATCCATATCATTGTATTAAAACAGACTAGGAATCTAAAGCAGATGCCTCTTGATTGACCTTGACATAATTACTTTCGTTGCCAACTTCCATTTGCTGAGAGAAAAGTGATGTGTGTGGCAGCTTGCTTGAATTAACCATTACAAACTTGTGTTTCTTTTTAGTTTTGAACTTGTGATGGATTCACATTCTACATATTTATTATGCACTTGGATTCGGTGCTGAGTTTGTAATGCGTGAAAAGCTTAGCACAACTTAGGTCAACTCCGCTCAGTACTGGATCTAAATTCATTTATCATATACAGTCTTTCTAACTTTAAATTTTATTGAAATGGGCAGCTGAAACTGTAATATACAGGATATTTTACTACATAAATAGATTTGGGAATGGTCATCTTTCCCTCAGGGAGCTGAAACATGGAAACTTAATCGATGCAATGCAACATGCAGATGAAGAGGAGGACATCAACAAAGTTTTAAGGTAGAAGCCAACTTAGATTTCCTTTGTTTATAAATTACTAATGGTCATAGTCTTTTCACCTTTTTAGTTTTTACAATATGATCATACTAACAGGTACTTCTCGTATGAGCACTTTTATGTCATATACTGCAAGTTTTGGGAGCTAGATACGGACCATGATTTCTTGATCGACAAAGAGAATCTTATTAGATATGGTAACCATGCGCTTACCTACAGGATCGTTGATAGAATATTTTCTCAGGTTTGTGAAGCAGATGATTTTTGTTCTTGAGGCCAGGTTAACTGTTGTTTGTAGGGTGAAAAGTTATATTTTATTCAATACTTGTGCTTCCTGAAGTTAAGAGTTGTCACTCGTGCTTGTTTCTATGTCATTTCAGGTTCCTAGAAAGTTCACTAGTAAGGCTGAAGGAAAGATGGGGTATGAAGACTTTGTGTACTTCATACTATCCGAGGAGGATAAGTCATCTGAGCCTAGTCTTGAATATTGGTATGTTTCACTCCATGGAAATTCATGTTCAAAGCTATGCTGTTAAAGGCGCAGTCTATGCGTCGCTTGAGCGGATTTTTCAAGCAGTCGCTTAGGCGGCACTTAGATATTTTAAATTATGACTCTTTATATATAAAATAAAATTCACCCTTTGAGGATTTACTGTGACTAGTAAACTCACCCTTTGACTTGTCAAAGGCGGCATTAAGGCAGTACTTGGGTAGGTTGAGCTACCAAAACGCCTTGCTCTGCCGATCACCTTTGATAGCATAAGCTCAAATTATTCATCGAAAGTTTCCTGCATGATGATAATTAATGAATTTTTATATCTTTATTGAGGTATTTTTTCCTCCCATATATATTTAGCTTATTAGATTGATTGCTTGCAAGACCTTGTTGAAAATGTGGCTTTACTTGTAAAGAGGTAATCATTGTTGAGGAAGCAAAATTAAAATAAGGCTATGTTTGGTGTTGCGATTAAAAAAATGTGGTGAATAAGCGGTGGTTCGTAAATAGTGTTATGTAATTTTGATTTATGCTAAAAAATAACTGCGGTGCGCTTTTTTAATATTTTGATGGTGGGGAAATTTTGTTTTTCCAAAACTCAATTTTTGAAAGAAATCACGATTAGTAATCGCAATTTCGCAATTTATTATCATTAATCAAATACTTAAAAACTGTGTTTTGACCAAAATATAATTTTGTCACCTCACCACAAGTCAAATCACAAAACCAAACAGAGCCTAGTTGAAGAGTAGTTGTGGTGATTTGCTTGTTTTGTTCTGTGTTGTGAGTATTGATTTCTTTTCAGAAGGGAAAAAATAAGGAAGAGAAATTGAGGGCTCGTTTGAGATTGCTGTTGAGAGGTTCGATTTTGAGAAGCTAAAAACTAATTTTGGTGTTTGATAGTCTTTTTAAAATCACTTTCGGCAAAATCATCCCTTCTACAGCAGATTTTGAAAAGTAGGGAAGGTGTAGCTTTTCAAAAATTGTTTTTGAGAATCAGTTTTATCCTTGATACAATATATAATCCCAAAATTATCCATATTCTATAAATAAATAAAACCAGAAAATTTTAGAAGATTGTTCATACTATGTTTTATTTCATTTTGAGATTTTGTAGCTCGTTATATCTTTTTATTTTGTATGTTTTTGAAAGTAGCTCATTAACTTCAATTATACAATGTTATTCTTATTTGATGAAAGTTGTGGTTAATTTTTTTATCGATTATTTTTAGATAACAAAATAAAAGATTAAATAAAATGAATAAAGTACAAAAATAATTTTTTAGTTAGTAAATATTGAAGCACATTATAAAAAAATATTACACATACTTGTTTATAAATTCGCAAGTAAATTTCTTTCTATGTTATGTCCATTTCAATCATTTGTATTCTTGCAACAGTTTAACATTAAGATTTGCCAAATGTACACAATAACTTTTAAACTCCCAGTATTTTAAAAACAATTTATATATGTGCAAGTAAATTTCTTTCCATGTTATGTCCCATTTTAATCATTTGTATTATTGTAACAGTTAACATCGATTTGCTAAACACACATAATAACTTTTAAACTCACAATATTTTTAAAAACAAAATTTACCGAACACT
Organism: Zanthoxylum bungeanum; assembly: GCA_019454045.1. Taxonomy (NCBI): domain Eukaryota; kingdom Viridiplantae; phylum Streptophyta; class Magnoliopsida; order Sapindales; family Rutaceae; genus Zanthoxylum; species Zanthoxylum bungeanum. Next base: position 34,685 of record SKCR01042325.1, read on the forward strand.
TAATTGTTTCTCTTAACAGCTGATTATTTATACAGCACAGCTAACAACAATTATTTTAAAAGCTACAACATTTCCAAACTGGCCCACAAACTAAAGATTTGTAATAAACTGTCTTGAAATAATTACTGAAAGAAATAAACCGGAGATTTTAAACATATTATTATAATATTTTTCTACAAAGTGGAGGAAGGGTACAGTGCAAGGCACGAGTCCAAAGTTATTTTTCCTACTGTAGTCATGATTTTCAATGCACATCAGTATCCCTTGAATCAGTTCTTAAAGTTCCGTTCTGTATTCTGCTGCTCATGAATATCATTTCAGTGCTATATCTCACAATAAAAAATCTGTTCCAATGGTTGGGTAGATGAGGGTCAGTACTCTATCAACTGTTCTGAAATTGTGACATTATATCGTTGTTAGGTTCAAGTGTATAGATTTGGATGGAAATGGAGTTCTCACCCGGAATGAAATGCAATTCTTTTATGAAGAACAGTTGCATCGAATGGAATGTATGGCCCAGGAGCCTGTGCTCTTTGAGGATTTACTGTGTCAGATAATTGACATGATTGGACCAGAGGTTTGTCTTTCAATTTTGTAACTTTCCTGATTTTATCTTTCTCTGTCTAGTAGTTTCTAGATATCCTGTAAGTTGAGGGTGTAAATATGTTCAAGCATATTGACTTCTCATGATCGTCAATTGTTCTAGCTCTGCTAGGTAGTTTTTAGTTTCCTTATTTTATCCTGACATATGTAGCACTCAAATTTAGTGTCTAGAACTTTAAGATGGATTCATTTTACATTCTACTATAAGTAGATGATACCTATTTCCTGCAGAAGTCATTTTGTGAGGTGATTCTGCCGTAATCACATTTTTTTAAAAGGAAGATAGATCATACTGAATTTTGTTGTTGTCCTTTAGGAGCTAGAGAAAGATTGTCCTCGATTATTCCTACAAATGTACTGTTAGTTAAATTGTTAAGTCTTAAAGATTACTATTATGTATGATATTTCGATTTTTTTCCCATGCAGAATGAGAGCTATATTACCCTGCGTGATTTAAAAGGTTGTAAACTTTCAGGAAGCGTTTTCAATATACTTTTCAACCTTAATAAATTTATGGCCTTTGAAACTCGTGACCCATTTCTCATTCGCCAGGTTTGTGTAATACTTTGATTTTTTACTTATTGTCACTAGTTGTGGTAGATCTGTATACCTCGTCAGTATTCGTGACAGCCTTGATGTTACAGGAGCGAGAGAACCCTACATTGACTGAATGGGATCGCTTTGCGCATAGAGAATACATTAGGCTTTCAATGGAAGAAGATGTTGAAGATGCCTCCAATGGTAGTGCAGAAGTTTGGGATGAGTCCCTTGAGTCTCCTTTCTGAACTTAATCAGGTAAGCTTCTGTTTCGTCTCGCTTGGAGCAACATCTGTAACTGGAGAGGGAAAATGTCATGGAAATGGAGACTGTAAAGACCTATAAAAATTGTGATTTTTATGGTGTAGTGATTCTGTAAACCAGCACTATAGCGTGTTTTTGCTTGACTATATGCATGTGCCCCACAGTTTCAGAAATAGTGGTGAAGATCATCATATCATATTTGTTTATTCCTGAAGTCATACAACTTGTTCTCTACAGGAGGCGCTTCCAGAAAAAGCTGCAAGGATCAGATCCTCATTTCTATATAGGGCACCATATCGAGAAACTTCAACTCGAAGGATCAGACCTTCAATGGGGGGTTTGCAGACATAACTGTGACCTGGTCTGAGGAAATTTTGAGCTTGGCTTTGTGTTTGTCTTTGATTTACCAGCTGGAAGAATTCTGAGGCCGTTGCGTTGCATAATGTGGTAAGCAATTATTGCAATGGAACCACACTGCCTCGCTCATCAGACTGAAAGTTCCTGATCCTGCACACGAGTTTTCTTGCTGAGATGTGATAATCAAGTTCATTCTAAAAGTTGCAGAACGTGTTTATCACATTTTTTGTTCGTTTCTTTTACGTTTCAATTTGTTGGAGTATATTTTATCAAAATTTTTGGCCGGCTTAATCTAGTGGTTGGTTCTAAAAGTTGCAGAACGTGTTTATCACATTTTTTGTTCGTTTCTTTTACGTTTCAATTTGTTGGGAGTATAATTTATCAAAAAATTTTGACGGCTTAATCTAGTGGTTGGTTATTCTCATTTGATTTTTGGATTGTGGTTCGTTAAGTTGTTGATTTAGTTTCTAATGACAAGCTAGAATTGAACAAATACCAAAAGAAAATATGAAGATTTTTACCACGAACATAGTCTCATTCAAGTATTCCCGTTACGTTTGCTATATCTTCTCAAATGGAGTTTGCTATAACCTTTCAAATGAAATTTTTTGTTAGTGCAGTTCTTAGTGAAAAGCCTAAATAAAGATAAAATATTTTTTTTAATCCAAAAATCTGTTTTAAAAATACAATGTGACATCACCAAAATTTTTTTAAAAAAACTTTTAGTTAGTCGATAAATCATAGAAAAACATGAGGATTTAAAAGGCAATCTGACTCATTAAGTATTTTGGGTTTGTTTTAACGATATTTTAGTTATTATAATTTTAAAAATATAAATTTTAATTCCATAGTTTTAGAAAATATAAGATTTAATTCATGTCTTAAATATAATTTTTATTAATTTTAAAATAAATTTTTACAATCTTTAAACATTTTTAGGATGTTCAAGTCATTTAACATGAAAAATAATTCAGAATTAACGAAAATATTTAATAATATGTACTAAAACTGTAAGATTAAAATGTCATTTTCGCAACCTTCATGTCATGAATCTCATGATATTTATATTGTGTGAAACATAACGGCAAAAACGTGAAACATTTATAAAAGATCTATAATTTCAATAAACTACAGGGACCAGGATGGTATTACCCATAAAGCCTGTCTAATAAGTAGTATTAGTAACCCTAAACCAAAGGCGACTGTAGTAGCGTGCAAATGTGCAATTGGTAACAGTAACAGCTTTAACAGGCAGAGAAAGAGAAGATGAAGGTGGTGGCTTTAGTCAGCGGCGGCAAGGACAGCTGTTACGCTATGATGAAGTGCATCGAATACGGCCATCAGGTTTATTACCATTTATTATATATATATATATATTTTTATTAATTCATTAATTAATTACTAATTGTAATGACATTTCTTTTTTTTTTTTTTACAAGGAAACAAAATAACTGAATTCAAATGTTTGTGATTGGTAATTTTGTAGATTGTGGCTTTGGCCAATTTGATGCCGGCTGATGATTCAGTTGATGAATTGGATAGCTACATGTATCAAACTGTATGTAGTTCACTCATTTTGATTACTTACATCTTTCTTTTTTGGTGATATCAAAAGTAATCTGAAGCCCAACTAGAAGCTCTTTTAAGTGCCTTCGTGGAAAATGCTTTGACTAAAAATGTTCTTGTGTTTTTTTTTTTTTTTTTTTTTTTTGGGCTAGGTTGGGCACCAAATTATTGTGAGCTATGCAGAGTGTATGGGATTGCCTTTGTTCAGAAGACGGATACATGGATCCACAAGGCAAGCCGTTTTATGCGGTAAATCAGTTGACTTGTGTCATGCAAGTTCGGATATTTATATTTTTCTTAACTTAGCATCACTAGTATAGTCATACCTGTATTCATGCATTCATCTAATTGTGTGGGACTGTGGGTACTTGGTATGTTGCATTTGACTAATTTGAGAGATATATGAAATATGTGATTCGAAATTACTAAAATAAATATGAAATGAGTGAGAGACCCTTGTCAACCATGCTAAAATTTCGTTAATTATGGATTCTGAATTTTAATTAGCGTTTAGAAAGCATATATAATCTTTTCAGTAGCATCAGTGCATAGGCATGCTAGCATGTGCCAATGTTGTCAACCGCCGTGCCTGGTGACGGGCCAAGCAAGGCGACCTTCATCAGTTGTGTGCCTTCTCGGCAAGGTGCACGCTTGATGAAGTGCACAGACGCCCGGAATTGATAGATTCGATTTCTCCCAACCCTAGTCCCTACCCTGATTTCTAATCCGATTTCATTGTAACCGACCCGATTTCATTGTTTATATACTGTGCGAAACCCTAAACCCATTTTGGGATCTCACTCTCACCCGATCTTATCCACTGCTCTCGCCATCTCTTTGCTGCACCAGTCTCCACCCTCCAAGTTTGATTGCTCTAAATTTTTTAATCTATTAAATAAATAACTAATAAATAAATAGTTTATATAAATTATTCAAAATTGTTATTATTTTTCAAATTAATTAAGTATTAGATATATAAATTATTTGTATCAAACTATTATTTCTAGTATAACTGTTTTAAATCAAATTTATTTTGAGGATAATGCAACAAGAACACTTTATGAATTTTTAAAAGGTAAGTTTTATTATATTGTGTGTGAATTTTTGTAATGATTAAAATAGAATGAAAACACGTAAATCAACTGCCTTGCTTGATTTTTTTATAAGCTGCTGTGCATTCATGCATTAATGTGGCTCAATTAATTTTAAGGAATAACTTTGCTGCCTAAGTATATATTTTGTTATAAGCAGCCATGCATTTCTTTTTGTGCATTTATGCATTAATTTGACACTATTGATTATAAGGAATAACTTTGTTGCTTCTATGTATGTATTTAGTTTTTAGGATATTTTGTTTTGCCATACACTTTTACATCTATATCAATTTGCGCCCAACATTTATCAGGCATGCGCCTAGGCTCTAGGACCTTTTGCGCTTTAGTGCGCCTAGCGCTTTTAACAAAACTGACATGTTCCCCATGCATATTGCAAAAGATAACGGCCATTTATAGATTTAGTCGCTAAAATGATGGAAATGTTTTATTTATAGATTTTTCCTTAAAAGGTTTATTGCATTTTTTTAACTATAGATTTGTGCTTTATTTTTTATATAGGCACCAAGAACTTGGCTACAAAATGACTCCAGGAGATGAAGTTGAAGATATGTATATTTTGTTAAATGAAGTAAAAAGACAAATACCTTCTATCACAGCAGTATCATCTGGTGCTATTGCTTCAGATTACCAGAGGCTACGTGTAGAAAGTGTTTGTTCAAGGTTGGGGTTAGTTTCCTTGGCATATTTGTGGAAACAAGACCAGTCGTTGCTCCTTCAAGAAATGGTAAATTTTTAGTTCAGGAACATGATTGTGATAGTCTATAAACATACAGATTTCTTGTTTCCTCTGATGTTTTCGTTTTTGTCCTGTCCAGATAACAAATGGCATCAAGGCAATTACAGTTAAGGTATATTTTAATTTCTGCCACTTTGATTTGTTCATGAAATGGGTATAAGTTTTGCAACTTATTTCTGTCATTATATGTGATATCATATTATGACTTCTAACTGGATTAGACATTAATATATTTATATGATGGTACATACCTTTTCAATTTATTTCAACCAGTTCAAAGAGCTTTTAAATAAATATTTTACTGCATTTGATATATTGGCTAAATCTTCCTAAAATTGCTAGCTATGACTAGCAACGACATTCAAAGCCTTGTCCTCCTATAAATCAAGATAAGTTGGATGACTTAGTTTCAATTTCATACTAAGTGAAACATCTCACATTGCAGGTTGCAGCCATGGGCTTGGACCCTGCAAAACACTTGGGCAAAGAAATAGCATTCTTGGATCCTTATTTGCATAAGTTAAAAGAGTATGTTATACTTTTTCCATTTTTCTCAGTTTCTCTAATTTTTCATGAAGTTTCCCACATATTATGATCTTAACGAAATACTTGATTTGTTTAACGGGGCATGTCTCTGGCAGGTTGTATGGGATAAATGTGTGTGGTGAAGGAGGGGAATATGAAACACTGACACTTGATTGTCCTCTCTTTGTTGTAAGTTCATCTAGCTTCCTTTTTTATCGTTCAGTTTTATTCAATTATTCTCTACCATCACATTTTCCCCTCTCTATTTCTTCTTCATTCTTGTGAAAACATTTCTGGTATGTGATAAGGAGGAAATTTGCAGATGTGTTGGTATTATTCATCTTCACTACTTCTGTCTGCATTTATTATAATTGATGTATGGCTGTATGCCATGCCTAATGTTATTTTTCTCTGGTAATGCTCAATTAACACCATTGGTGGTAAGAAAGTTCATGCTCGTTCTTTTTCCATTTTTCTGTAAGTCTTAGAAAATTTATAATTTTCAGAATGCTCAAATTGTGCTCGATGAATTTCAAGTTGTCTTGCACTCCCCAGATTCCATAGCTCCAGTTGGGGTCCTTCATCCCTTAGCATTTCATTTGGAAAATAAGGCAGGATCTGCCTCATTGAGTGGCAGTGAAGAAACTGAGAATTCCACTCGGGATAAAACAGGTTTAGTATTTGAAGTGCAAGGAGACTGTCCTAAAAGATGTGAGGCTACTGGCCATCTTGTAGCTGAGGTCACTGATTTAGTTGAAGTTACAGATAACAGAATTCACATTTCTAGGACAAAGAAGGATAATACATTTTCCATATGTTGCTGGTTGCAAGAAGCACAAAAAACTTCAGCAGGTAAACATAACCAGGATGATATATGTGCAATGGAAACCATGTTCAATTTTACTGCCCTTAAACTCGTGCCCTTTGTGTTACTTTTGCTGCGTATTTAGTCATTGTGCTTGATTGTTTTAGGTTGTATTCAATTGGCAGGTTTGCACGATGATCTAACAGTTGTTCTGAAGAAAATTGAATCACAATTTGTCAAATATTGTCTTGATTGGGGGCATGTTCTCTATATACACCTTTACATTTCTGATATGAATGAATTTGCAATAGCAAATGAGACATATGTGGAATTTATTACACATGAGAAGTGCCCATTTGGTGTTCCATCCCGCAGTACGATTGAGCTGCCTTTGTCGCAAGTGGGTCTAGGAAAGGCATACATTGAAGTTCTGGTGGCAAATGACCAAAGCAAAAGAGTTCTGCATGTACAAAGTATTTCCTGCTGGGCACCTAGTTGCATTGGACCATATAGTCAGGTATAATAAGTTCCCAGATTTCATATTTAACACTGCCAATTAGCATCTGTTTCTAGCAATGCTTTTCCTGTATTCTTTGTCTGTTATTGGGAATGATGGTGACATACGTTCAAGATGTAGTTGGTAACAGTCCTATTTATTCATTGTTTGCGAACTAGTCCCAGAATTCTTCTGAACTTATTTTGGATTGCTGTCTACAAATTTTAATTCAATCAATTATGTTCAGGCAACATTGCACAAGGAAGTACTTCACATGGCCGGACAATTGGGCCTTGATCCTCCCACAATGACTCTCTGCAGTGGAGGCTCCACTGTGGAGCTGGAACAAGCGCTACAAAACAGTGAAGCTGTGGCAAAATGCTTTAATTGTTCAATATCTACCTCTGCTATTTTCTTTGTCGTTTACTGTTCGACTCGTGTTGCATCATCAGAGCGACTCAAAATACATGACAAGTTGAATGATATTCTAAAGCAAATGAGAGCCTCAAATTTAGAAGAAAGAAGTAAATCTCAAGTTCTTGATCCCATTTTCCTGTATGTCCTTGCCTCGGATCTGCCAAAGAGGTAATGTTAAATCGATAAGGCTTGTAGTAACTGCTTGATTTAATGCTCAGTTTCTTGAATCTGGATACTGTTCGTAATTCCTAGTAATAATATTATCATAAAATAAAATTTTCGTATGAATCTCTAGAACTTCAATTATGGATATACAATCATTTACCTTTCTGGTATGGCAGGGCACTTGTGGAAGTAAAGCCCATACTTCATGTCACTGAGGATTCAGAAACAATCAGCGAAACTGTGCACGACCTATCTGTATGAAGGCATCTAGTTATTGGGGTTTTCAGCATGCAGACTGGCATGAGTCTTGCTTCCAGAAATGTGTTCATGAAAAGATATGTGCCATTATTTTATCTATCACAAGTGAAATTGCTGCTAAGATCTGTTCTGAGACACTCGATGCCAGTCAGAACAAGGATTGTCACGCTTCTCTGACAGAGGGGCAAATGGAAAGACTATCACGATTTTGCATTTATCTTCTCAATAAAATTATTGTGGAAAACCATTTCTCATGGCAAGACGTAATAGTAAGTTCTTACCACAAATGCTGCAATTTCCAAATGCAGTTTAACTCAAGTTTCTTGTTAGTCTGGTATTGTATTCTTGTTTTAATTATTATTCTCACTTTGTGCCTTCACTTGTACACAGAATTTGAGGCTATACTTCCCAACAAGCCTTTCCATGCATGCGGAGACAATTTCAGTCATGTTCACCAGTGCATTCGATGAACTTTCTAAAATGGATCAGAGGATCGAAATTGATGGAGAGTCCGTCTTTAACATTGTTCCTGTCTTAGGTGCGGGGAGGTCTGCCGCCATGGATGATATCATTACCTGTGAACTATTCGCCCAGAAATCCTGAAGCTCAATTAATCCTCAAATTAAGTGAGCTATAGACATTATATTTATAACCCTCGATCTTTTTAATAATTTATTGGAAATGTTATGATCATTCATGCATATTAGATCCTTAAATAGTTCACTGCTGCCATATATGCATACATTGATTCGATTTTAGGTACAAAATGAGTTGCATATGTGTTCATGTCCAAATTGTCTAATCATTTTTTTTTGGGTAAAAACCTCATGCCAAGATCATGCATTTGTACACAAATTTGAAACCTAATGAATCATGTCCAAAAAGAAAAGCGTCCTCATTTCCTTTCACATGGACCGCTTCCATGTTTTGTGACGGGCTTTTAATGCCTTATTAATGAAACTCTAATTTTTGTTATTAAAATCAATTGTTTCAAGCCAATAGGTTAAATACTCTTTTATGTATAGGATGGAGAGGTGGGTTTGATTATTGACTAAATTAGTTTAATATATATATATATATATTTGTAAAAATCTTATAAATTTTAGTTAAATTCGACAATCAAATGACGATGTAGAAAATATTTTTTAAAATCTTAATAATACTAGGATGAACAGCTTTTGTAGGTTGTTTTGTCAAATTGAGAATTATATATAATTTGAATTGTACTTACCAAATCAATGAATATGCATTGATTAATATTCAGTTTTGTTTTAGATGAATCATCAAACCATTGGAGAGGATGATTTTGAGAAATTGCAACATACACATCATTTAGCATGTGTATAAGTTGTATGTATAATAGTTTGTTGGTACATGAGATATAAGAGTCGACTTACTCAACGTTCAAATCACAAATAAGACTTGAGGGAGAGAACAAAAAATATAGTAGATTTTTCACACCGTGGGTTATGAAAATGATTGAATATATGTACACAATCTTATTCTTATTTTATTTTTTTTAACAAAGAGATTGCTTTTGTGACATTTAAGTTACAATAAAATAATCTTACCATTACATCAAGATTGATTCTCACTTATGGGAGAAAAAATTAGAAAAAAATTTATGACACAATTACTTTCAAGTGATAATTGTCATGTAGCATATAATAAGAATGAGTCCAAGATTTTTATAGGATTGTGTTATATATTAGTTAGCGAAATAAGTTGAAGAACAAGTTGTAAAATTACTTTATTTGTTAAGACACAGTGCTTCCGGTCGATATTATATAATTTTTTTCATTGTTCCGGTAAGACAAGTCGTTATTTTCACAATATCTTACAATCTATAATAGAGTGGGAGAACAAATTTCTGATGGATCAAAAATACCTTTAGAAATATTCAGCAACAAATAGATTCTACCCATATTTTAAGGTGACTAATTGTCAATTTAATCCAAGTGTTAATATCAATATTTCATTATTTGAGTGTAAATTAACAAATTTAATGTCAATATTTGAGTTGGTACCATTGATTCGTGTAAAAAAATTTAGTAAAGAAGCTCCCAAGTACTGTAGGAGAAAAGATTCCTCTCTTACTTTTTTCTCATTTATCTTATTCTATGAGTTTTGTAAAATGTCACTAGTTGATTTGTTGATTTATTCTTTGCATTTCATATGTAGGTCAAATCAGAAGCTGTTGAACGGATGAATAAACCTATTAGAAATTATAAGAAGTTGGTTAAGTTTTTGGCTAAGATAAGGCTACGGAACAACATGCTGATACTGAATCAGAGATGAGACGAAGAAGAGAACTAATAATACAAGAAATATATTTGGTGGTTCTACTTTAGCAAATACAATTGATGAGATTGATTTTATGGTTAATCAGAACAAAGTTACTTTGTGAAATTTTGAATTGAAATATGTGAAGATGACCAACAAGATGCTGCATGTCCTAAAACAACAATACCACAGGTACAATATGAAGCTCTAATATCCTCTAAAACCAAAAAGGTGAAAGAATTGTCCATTGATGATAAATTGATATTTAAATGACGCGGAAAATTTCAACGCACATTAATGAGCATTACAAAAAGATGTTGAAGCAAATTGGTTTTGAAGAGTGTAATGAATGTGAAAACTCAAGCGTCAAAACGAAGAAATCTAGTGGTCTTATAGCTTAGGGCTCTTTATATAAATGAGTTGATAATTCAAGTACTCTAAGCTCATAGGAAATAGACATTCATATAGATGCATTATGGTTATGTGGAAAATGTTTTTAACCTTCTTATCCTATGTTTTCTGCACCGAGGCCGACATACCGGTTCCCCACACCAGCATACCTGTGACTCTGCTCTGCCTTGGGCATATTTGCATGTTCCCTGGAACTAGGCTACTCCATACAGGTCTCTCATACCAGTCAATGTGGAGTTAGCACAACTACTGAAACCAGGATGGTTCATACCGATCCCCATATCGGTAAGCTAATCGGCATACCGGTCTCCATACCGTCAGTAAAATAGTATGTGCGCTTTAACCTTCACAGTAATATAGTCGTTGTTTTTGCAGGACTGGCACATCAGCCCCTGTAGAACGACATACCGGTCTCAGACAAAGAGTTGTGGTAATTTTTCACCTTCATTATATACTGAGCCCCAAATTCATTTTTGCATTGTTCCGACACCTTCATATATTTTCTCTAAGGCAAAAACATTGAGAGTAACTAAAACCTTCTTGATTAAACACTCTCATCATTATCAAAGCTCACACACTACACCTTCATTGTCATTTAATGAGCTTGTGATACTTGGGTTAGAAATGTTGGGAAGCGGCCACGAGTGCGCAGCGGAAAATTAAATAAATCAAATTATGATACCGCTATCCCTTTGCCCAAGACCCATTTGTTTTGATTATTCTACAAGCCTAGGCATGTTACTATATATTCTAAGCATAAAAACTCATAAAACATGCAAAGAACATAAACCTACACATGCTAACTATTATAAGAACTATAATTAAAATAAATAAAGAAGAAAAACTTATTTGAACCGAATACTCCTCCAGTCCTCCCTCCAATCTACAAGCTTTTCTCGAACTCAGCAAGCTCTTCCACGTTCCAAAGAGCCACCCAAGTGTGTGGCCTCCAAAGGTGCACACACCAAAGCCAAAACTCAACGGCAAGACTACGCCTTGAGTGCACGAGTATTTCTCCCTTGGTGCTAGCCTAGACAAATACCTCAAAACTTTTAACTCGAGGTTCCTCTAGTCAATTAGACTTAAGGAACCTCAAAATCAGTGGCTTACTCTTAAACTTTAGAGTTGCTCACTTATATAAACCCAAAATATGAAAGGTTTGGTGCAAAAATTTGTGAAGAATTCTTTGGGTTTGTATAGGTGCTCCAAGACAACAAAATTAATTAAGAATCCGATGTGGGATAAATGTTAATTTAATCTTAGCCATTGGATCTTAATTTAGTGGTTTAATGAGATTATAAAACCCTAATAAGAGTTTGGGCCGAATTGGAATTCAAACAAATAACAAATAAAAAAAATTATTATTCACATTACTATTCACATTACTATTTATGTTACTATTCACATTTTATTTATTTATTTATTTATTTATTACAATTCCCAAAGTGCCCCTATCGTCATTCACCAATCTCTAAGCCACTATAGAACCTCATAAATGATCTGTTCAATAATTAAACACATTGAACCATTTATGAACAATTCCTACAGCAATCATATATTCTGTTAAATTTGTACCGTGCACTGTTAACCATTGATTTCGACTTTGTTATGTGTGACCTTTTGGGTTCCCCTCAAGTTGGACATGAAATGAATCGTGATAATTTAATCGAACATAAATTATCCTCCGATCAGATGGTCGTTCGATTTCAATGACCAAGGTTGATATCTAGCAACATGTTAAGGCCCCCAAATGAGAAGAAAAGATATATATACCCATTCTGTATGTGATTTACATATGATACGGTCTCTCGCCTCACTGTATCCCCACCGTTTGACCTAGGGTATGGAAAGTATCTACCCATATAGTCAAAGGTATGATGTTGATAGTGTAATGAATCGTGTTAACCCAAGAATCTCACATGATTCTTCCGCTGCAGCCACAGTCTCAAGCACTGATCACACATATCAACCCGCGAACTGGAATACTACTCTTATAAGAAAATATTATTCGAGAGAGTGGCGATTCTCTGTTGTATCTTTACAAACTTCATGTGATTCAACAAATGACCCAATCATACCCTTATGACCGGATCTTTTGAACCGGAGAAGAAGAATGTCTAAGTTATTTGATCCACACATAAGATTGTAACGACCTCAAGTCTAAGGACTAGTCATACAATCGATACATGAAAGTTCTCACAGACACATGGGATAAACACTCCATGTGAAAACTTTCGACGGTCAGTTCGATGTACACGAGAAACTCATGCATCCACGTGATACACCAAGTGTACAGATCTTCGCTAGTAGCCTATGAGATCGGCTACCCCACTTAAGGACGCCTAGATTATTCATAAAACTATGACTATGAACGTTTAAGAGTAATGGTTCTCATAAGGCGTGGAAGCCATCATCTTATTACTCCAAGGGCTTTATTACAGTGTTTGATGATTCATATAATTTATGTAAGACACGTATAATAAAGATTGTCATTTTATTAATTAATGAAAATATTACAAATACATGTACATATAGCCCATCCACAAGTTGGGTATAGGGCATATCCCTAACAATCTCCCACTCGCACTATAGCCAACTAGTATGAATCTGGACACCATACTCTCGGGTGTGCCTATCATGCTTTTGTTGAGTCAACCCTTTAGTCAGAGAATCTGCAAGATTATCTTATGTGGGTATTTTCTCTATAATAACTTCTTTTCTCTCAACAATCTCCCTGATGAGATGAAATCGTCTGAGTACATGCTTGGATTTCAAGTGGGACCTTGGTTCCTTTGATTGAGCAATGGCGTCTGTATTGTCACAGTACATCGTGACGCCATTATTTATCGCGGGAAGCACTTCCAGCTCAGTGATGAACTTCTTTATCCAGACTACTTCTTTTGCTGCCTCAGATGTTGTAATATACTCGGCTTCAGTGGTGGAGTCCGCTGTAGTTGACTGCTTTGAGCTTTTCCAACTGACAGCATCGCCATTCAAAGTAAACAGATATCCTGTTTGCGATCTGCTATCATCCCTATCGGTCTGAAAGCTCGCATCACAGTAACCAATGACTTTCATCTCAGAACAATCTCGTATGTCAAAAACACATCCTTAGTTATTCTCAGATACTTGAGGATTGTTTTGACAACTGCCCAGTGTTGCTCACCAGGATTTGCCTGATACCTGCTCGTTATGCTAAGAGCATAAGAGACATCAGGTCTTGTACATAGCATGGCGTACATGATCAATCCTATTGCTAAAGCATAAAGGATCCTACTCATACGCTCTCTATCTAAAAGAGTATGTGGACATTGCTCCTTAGATAATTTGATTCCATTACAAGTAGGTAAATTACCTCTTTTGGAATCTTCCATTTTGAATCTTTTCAAAACTTTATCTATGTACTTAGATTGAGAAAGTCCTAACAACCTCTTAGATCTATTACGGTAGATCTTAATACCGAGGATGTAGGCTGCATCTCCCAAATCTTTCATGGAGAAATTCTGAGATAACCATTGCTTGATGGCTTGCTTCATGGGCATATCATTCCCGATGATTAATATGTCATCGACATATAATACAAGAAATACAGCAGCACTCCCACTACTTTTCCTGTAAACGCAAGGCTCGTCTACATTTTTGATGAAGTCAAATTCTTTGATTGTCTCATAAAATTGTATATTCCAACTTCTGGAGGCTTGCTTGAGTCTATAAATGGATCGTTTAAGCTTACATACTTTATTATTATCATCATTAAATGCAAACCCCTCAGGTTGTGTCATATAGACTTCCTCTACGAGGTTCCCATTAAGGAAAATTATTTTGACATCCATCTGCCAAATCTCATAATCAAAGTGTGCAGCTAGTATCAGTAAAATTCGAATGGACTTTATCATTGCAACAGGCGAGAAGGTTTCGTCATAGTCAATTCCTTGGATTTCTATAACCTTTCGCCACCAACCTAGCCTTATAGGTTTGGATGTTGCCTTCTACATCAGTTTTACGCTTGTAAATCCACTTGCAGCCTATGGGTTTTATCCCTTCAGGTGCATCCACCAAGTCCCAGACTTGATTATGATACATAGAGTCTGTTTCGGATTTCATGGCCTCAAGCCACTTGACTGAATCAATGTCACGCATTGCTTCTTCATAACTGGTGGGATCGTCATTATCAATGACCTGATCATGTTCCCCATCAATATGGAAACCATTCTTTCAGGCTCATATATTTCCCTACCAGACCTTCTAAGTTCAAACCTTGTAGTTGTTCCGTCGCTACCCTTTTGAGGGGTCTGGGGCTTAGTTCTATGTTAGTTTGTTCTTCTCGTACCTCATCGAGGTCAAGTTTACTCCACTATTTTCTTGAGAAGGAATTCATTATCTAGAAATTAGCATTTCGTGAGACAAATGTTCTTTGTTCATTTGGGACGTAGAACACTTATGCTCTTGAGTTCAAGGCATATCCTACAAACTTACATTTAACTTGCCCTATCATCCAATTTGTTAGTTTATGTGAGCTTAACATATGCGTCACATCCCCAACTCTTAGATAACTAAGACTATGACTTTTCTCAGACCATAAATCATATGATGTTTGACTAACAGTCTTGGAAGAAACTTGGTTTAGTAGTAGTGTTACAGTTTCTAAAGCAAGACCCCAAAATAAAAGAGGTAGATCCGTGTCTAGCATCATTGATCGGACCATATCTAATAATGTCTGATTTCTCCTTTCGGAGACCCCATTATGCTGTGGAGTTCCCGGAGGAGTCCACTGGGAAACAATGCCATTTTCTCTCAAGCAATCTTGAAATGTGTCGCTTAAGTATTCACCGTCTCAGTCAGACCTTAGTGACTTAATACTTTTATTAAGCTGGTTTTCTACTTCAGCTTTGAAGTCTTTGAATTTCTCAAAAGCTTCAGATTTGTACCGCATAAGGTACACATACCCATATCGCGAGTGATCATCGATAAAGGTAATGAAGTAGGAGAATCCACCTCTAGCGGTGACTGACATTGGTCCGCATACATCAAAGTGTATGCTTCTAATGTCTCCGCTGCACGCTGTCCTTTACCTTTGAAGGGTAATTTGTTCATTTTACCAAGTAAACAAGACTCACAAGTTCCATAAGGTTCA
Organism: Zanthoxylum bungeanum; assembly: GCA_019454045.1. NCBI lineage: Eukaryota > Viridiplantae > Streptophyta > Magnoliopsida > Sapindales > Rutaceae > Zanthoxylum > Zanthoxylum bungeanum. The sequence continues at coordinate 50,357 of SKCR01042325.1, forward strand.
TATTTGAAGGGTATGAAATACCCATCCTTATGTATCTTAGTTAATCTTGTTTCATTGATATGACCTAAGCGACTGTGCCATAGAAGTGATTCATTGAGATTATTCGAGTTAACGTTGTATATATTAGAGGTTGAACATTCTTTGTTAGTTTGTAAGACATAGATACTATTATTCAAAATACCATCTTCATATTTTATTTCATTGAAATAAATAGAACATTCATTACAACTTATTAGGCATGAAAAACCTCTATTACATAAAGAAGAAATTGAAATGATGCTCTTTACTAGAGAAGGTACATAAACACAATCTTCTAAGTCTAAAACTAAACCATTCAGCAAAACTAATGAATAAGTCCCCATGCACAATGCAGCCAGTTTTGCTCCATTACCCATGCGTAAGTCAACCTCCCCATGACGGAGTCTCCTACTGTTTCTCAGGCCCTGCACATTGTTACACAAGTGAGTCCCACAACCGGTGTCAAGCACCCAAGTAGAAGGTTCAAAGTTTTGAGAATATAGTTCAATCATATACAACATACCTGAAGCATTGGGCTTCTTGGCCTCTTGGGCTTCCCTAGCTTCCTTGGCTTTCAAGGATCTGCAGTCTTTCTTCCAATGACCATTCTTTCCACAAAAGAAACATTTCCCATTTCCCTTTTTCTTCTCCACCCTACCATTGGGCTTTAGGTAATTTGGAGCCTTGGCCTTGCCCTTATTTTTCTTTGGGCCTCGTGGCTTCAGGTCCGTACCCGTAAGCATGACGAAGGTTTTAAGCTCCGGTTTCAAGTCCTTCTCTGTTTGCTTTATCAGATTGTGCAATTCTACTAAAGTAGCTTCTTCTATCAGACAGATGAAACTGCATAATAAATTTAGAGAAGTCTTTTGGTAAGGACTGATGAATTAGATCGTGACCTATCTCATGATCCATGATGAACCCGAGGTTGGCCAATTTTTCAATGTGGCCAATCATCTTAAGCACATGTTCACTAACAGATCCTTCTTTATACTTGTTTGGAATAAGGCACATAACACTTGGAATCTCAGGGTATGAACGGAAGTTGCATACAACTCCTTCAAGTGAAAGATGATGGTTTGAACATCCATATCTTCGTGAGCTTTTTGAAGTTTGTCCGACATAGAGCTAAGCATTATGCAAACTGCTTTCTCATCATCATCGACGTGTTTCTTCCAAGCATCAAATGTATTTTGGTCAGCATCTTCTGCGGGCTCAGGGGTAAATGGTCTTTCAAGAACATAGAAAATCTTTTCTTGTCGTAAGACAATTTTAATGTTTCTAAACTAGTCATTGTAGTTGTCCCATTTGAGCTTATGCTCATCAAGGATGGAAGGAAATGATACTCTATTTGCCATTTGAATGTTTGTTCAATATTTTAACCCACCTGTTAAGAGAAAATGTTAAAATTAGGAATATGTTTTCATTAATGTTTCATAATAACATGGGCTTTTAATATTATGAAGTTGCTCACACTCAATTGTTTTAAAATTTTTAGCAAATCGCATCAACCCCAATATGATGGATTTCTTGTGGGCAATGATCCCATTATCATCATTTCATAACTCCGACTAGGGCCGATCGTTATAAAATACGATCATTAGGTAGGTTCCCAACCAATTTATGATATAAATCACAATTCCTTGATCATTGGGTTGGGCAATCAAACATGCCATAGCTTATGCTAGTCCTCATGGACACCCAATCTTTGCCACTAAATTATAAGACCATGCCTAAGGGTCGCTGCGTCTTATGACTCAGAAAAGTCAAACCATTGTCAATAGTACGATTTAGGGATAAATTGGTATTGGTCAGTCTGGTAAAGTCTAGTCCTGCCAATACGGTTTAAGCCCTTTGGGTCTATATTTTACAATGAGAGGCAAATTTTAGACTTAAATTATTATTGAGGATTTTAGCATGTTTAAGTGAATAACTGTCAAATGGATTCCTCCATTGAAAATTCCCCAGATGGAGGGTGAAGCGAACTCTCTTAAATACCATTACCTCTTAGGCTATTATTGCTTTGGTGACATGAATAAACAATAGATCCTCCAAATTAGTCAAACACTTTAAATATGCTCTAAGGTAAGCTTTGAGTAAATGATTATTTAAATGTCTTCACAGCTTTTCCTTTTGGCTATAAAAAGGTAGTGAGTAAAGGAAGACACCAAATCATTATCTAACTCTAGTAATACCTTTGGTTAAATTAACTTTAGTTTGGAAAGTTTTATTAACGTCTGGTCCCACCCCAATTGTATATTTTATAATGTCTTTTATTATAAACAAGTGATTTCTATTTATTAGCCTTAAAGGTAATAAATCTCTAAGTTCATCACGGAATAATTACTTAACTAAGGGATAAGCAATACACTCTCTATTTCCTTAGAAAGTCTCTAGATGCTTGAACCCTAAAATAATCATGTCAATTCTAATCATATATATAATCATCAAGCATATGAGTTTTAATATGTTGGAATTATTTTAGGCATTAAATAACTTTGATTAATATTTAATTATAATATGCATTTTATTTTATTCAAATAAATTTACTATTCACATTTTTTTACAGATGCATGAACTTTAAATGCAATTTAATAATTCATATCTTAACCAAATCATGCAAAACTTGTGCCTAAAATTAAGTTCAAGGTGTTAGCTTTCCAACAAGCTTTTACACACCCAATTTCGAGTTCAAATGAGAGAGACCTAATCAAAACAAAAACAGCGCGCTGATACCACTGTTGGGAAGCGGCCGCGAGTGCGCAGCGGAAAATTAAATAAATCAAATTATGATGCCACTATCCCTTTGCCCAAGACCCATTTGTTTTGATTATTCTACAAGTCTATGCATGTTACTATATATTCTAAGCATAAAAACTCATAAAACATGCAAAGAACATAAACCTAAACATGCTAACTATCATAATAACTCTAATTAAAATAAAAAAAGAAAAAGACTTACTTGAACCGAAGACTCCTCCAGTCCTCCCTCCAATCTACAAGCTTTTCTCGAACTCAGCAAGCTCTTCCACGTTCCAAAGAGCCACTCAAGTGTGTGGCCTCCAAAGGTGCACACACCAAAGCCAAAACTCAACGGCAAGACTACGCCTTGAGTGCACGAGTATTTTGCCCTTGGTGCTAGCCTAGGCAAATACCTCAAAACTTTTAACTCGAGGTTCCTCTAGTCAATTAGACTTAAGGATCCTCAAAATCAGTGGCTTACTCTTAAACTTTAGAGTTGCTCACTTATATAAACCCAATATATGAAAGGTTTGGTGCAAAAAATTGTGAAGAATTCTTTGGGTTTATATAGGTGCTCCAAAGACAACAAAATTAATTAAGAATCTGATGTGGGATAAATGCTAATTTAATCTTAGCCATTGGATCTTAATTTAGTGGTTTAATGAGATTATAAAACCCTAATAAGAGTTTGGACCGAATTGGAATTCAAAACAAATAACAAATAAAATTTTTTTATTATTCACATTACTATTCACGTTTTATTTATTTATTTATTTATTTATTCCAATTCCCAAAGTGCCCCTATCGTCATTCACCAATCCTTAAGCCACTATGGAACCTCATAAATAATCTGTTCAATAATTAAACACATTGAACCATTTATGAACAATTCCTACAACAATCATATATGTTGTTAAATTTGTACTGTGCACTGTTAACCATTGATTTCGACTTTGTTGTGTGTGACCTTTTGGGTTCCCCCAAGTTGGACATGAAATGAATCGTGATAATTTAATCGAACATAAATTATCCTCCGATCAGATGGTCGTTCGATTTCAATGACCAAGGTTGACATCTAGCAACATGCCAAGGCCCCCAAATGAGAAGGAAAGATATATATACCCATTATGTATGCGATTTACATATGATACGATCCATCACCTCACTGTATCCCCACCGTTTGACCTAGGGTATGGAAAGTGTCTACCCATATAGTCAAAGGTATGATGTTGATAGTGTCATGAATCGTGCTAACCCAATAATCTCACATGATTCTTTCGTTGTGGCCACAGTCTCAAGCACTGATCATACATATCAACCCGCGAACTGGAATACTACTCTTATAAGAAAATATTATTCGAGAGAGTGGCGATTCTCTATTGTATCTTTACAAACTTCATGTGTTTCAACAAATGACCCAATCATACCCTTATGACCGAATCTTTTGAACCGGGGAAGGAGAATGTCAAAGTTATTTGATCCATATATAAGATTGTAAAGACCACAAGTCTAAGGACTAGTCATACAATCGATACATGAAAGTTATCACAGACACATTGGATAAACACTCAATGTGAAAACTTTCGGCGGTCAGTTCGATGGACACGAGCAACTCATGCATCCATGTGATACACCAAGCGGACGGATCTCCGCTAGTAACCTATGAGATCGGCTACCCCACTTAAGGGCGGATCATATCATCATGCTAGTCTCTCCGCTTTGTGAACGCCCAGATTATTCACAAAACTATAACTAGGAACGTTTAAGAGTAATGATTCTCATAAGGCATGGAAGCCATCATCTTATTACTCCAAAGGCTTTATTACAGTGTTTGATGATTCATATAATTTATGTAAGACACGTATAATAAAGATTGCCATTTTATTAATTAATGAAAATATTACAAATACATGTACATATAGCCCATACACAAGTTGGGTATAGAGCATATCCCTAACAAGAAACTCACACACTTGAATCTTCTTATCTTTTGTGAGTGCCCAAAGTGTTATTGTAAACTTTCATATTTCAAACACTTAGTTGGGAAATCCCTTATTGGGTGGGTATACTCAAAAGGGTAATTTGTGTAAAGGTATACTTAGTTGGGAAATCCCTTATTGGGTGGGTATACTATTATAAACTATTCTTAAAGTGTGTGTATGTGTGTGTGTATTCCTAGTCGTTAGTTTTAGAATACGGTCGAATTCCTATAACCTAGAAGACTAGCACATGTCGTATTTTGAAATTGGAGTTCCAATGGTTTAACCCAATGTACCATGAGATTTTGAAGCTCGTATAGACGTGTGGATATTGGTTGGACCGAATAATGAATGACTCACAGGTGATTCCTAATAGTTGGAAGTACACACCACCGTCAATAGGAATCTCATTGAGTCAAGTAGCATATGTGATCCTTTAACTATTGGATATCATTGGTTTTGTGTGAGTGTAGGCACTGCATTTTTACACATAAGTCCCTATGATGAGTCTCATTTTGGAGACACTACCTTTTAAGTCACGGAGGTCACGGGAAACGGACATCGGAAGGGGAAATTCAGAATAAACAAGGTTCACTGTTTTCGTTGGTGCTACGTTCGTGTATACGTTCGAACGTCAAACAGATTGCGGGCGTTCGTGCTGCGTTCGATGATGCGTTCGAACGGTGTCGGTAATTCTGGTTTTGCTGCTAGCCTCACATCCAGCCCATTTAGCCCCCCAAAGCCCATAAAACACATCCCAATTTAAATAAATGAATATTAATTAAAACATTAACTAAATAAGATAATAATTAAATTAATTAAATAATTAAATAAAACATATACCAAACATAAAATAAACAATTACCAACTTAAACTAAAATCATGCCTAAATTAAACAAATCACATACTAAATCAAAATATAATCATGCCTAATTAAAATCAATCAACCAATTATATTCCCAATCTAATAAGATTATTCCCAAAACTTAAATATTTTATTCCTAATCCAAGCCAATCAAATATTCAACCTTCCCTATCTAGCCAAGATTTGTCCCCCCTCATCTTTGACTTCCCTTAACCAAACCAAATCAAATCCCTCTTCAATTAGCCAAATCCCTTTCCTTGTCAAGCCCAACCCTTTGCCTATAAAAAGAACCCTTCACCAACCTTCTCAACCCTGGTCCCTAGTCCCTAGCTCATACACAACACACATAAAAATTACAGGAAGAACACACCCAAGAAAAAAAGAAAGCAAAAGATAAAGAGGAGACGGCAGCGAAACCACAAGGAAACAGTAGCAAAACGGACTCAAAACAGTAAAGACAACGAACGAGAACAGTGAACCAGTGAACCGGAGAGTTGCGGAGCATCCACCCTTCCGACGATCGTGTACCGTACATCCGAGAGGTGATTTAAAAGGTTAGACCTGAGGGTACATTTTCATTAGCTTATATTCGTTTTTTTTTTATTATTATTGAATTCTATTCGCATGAGAGTCGTTTATGGATGCATGTTGTGGCTTGAATGAAATGGAAGAGTGTCGTCTCTTGTGGTATATAGGATGGAAACCCAGACGTAAATTCCGTAGCCGAATCCGAATGGACGGTAGTGCGGTCTGTACATGGGACACAACTCCACGTACCACCTGAGTAAACGGCACCTTCTCTTGTGTGGAGTTGCTTTGGTTTATTTATTTCTTGTCATTTAAATCCTGTATGTTGCTTATTCCCGTATGATATGATCGAGTGCATGGGCTTAGCAAGTGCGATGAAAGGTTCCCTAATTGGAGGGGTTAAAATCCTCCTTCACCACGACGCTTTGCCGCACCGATCGATGTGTGTTCGGTTGAATGCGAGATACGTTCAATCGAGCATACCTAGTTTGATATGATTGTCTTTATTTTCGTATGCATGATTCAACCGAGCGCATGGGTTTAGTAAGTGTGATGTGAGATCCCCTATGGGGAGGGGCTAAAGCCCTTTACCACGATGCTTTGCCGCGCCGGTTGATGTGTGTTCGGTTGGATGCAAGACACGTTCAATCGGACATACTTAGAATAGTATGATTGTCTTTATGTTTGTATGCATGATGTGATGTGACGCGCATGGGCTTAGTATGTTGGTCTAAAGGTCATCTCTTTGAGAGATCAAGAGCCCTCAAAAGGCCACCTTTACGGCAGTACTTCGCCGCGCCCCTTTATCTTGCTGTTTATGTATTGCGTCCCATTTCATGCATCAGGTCTGTTCCCGTTCGAACGCGTTTACGAACGCAACTCGAACGCGCATGCATTTTGCCTTATCATGCATCAGGTCTCACTTCCGTTCGAACGCGTTCACGAACGCCATACGAACGCGAGCATTCTGTCTCATTTCCGTTCGAACGCGTTAGCAAACGCCATACGAACGCGAGCATTCTGTTTCATTTTCGTTCGAACGCGTTTACGAACGCTACTCGAACGTGAGCATTCTGTCCCATTTCCGTTCGAACGTTGAACGCGAACACACGGAACTGAGTCTGTCTCTTATCATATTCATGCATAATTGCCTCTTGGTTGATCCTTCTTGTGTTATATAGCCAACCATATTATTTGTATCCCTGCATTTATCCATTCTATGTGTTCTCGGGATTGTATTCAAGCATGATTAGGCTGTTAGCATGTTATTTGGTTAATAGGTTCATGAGATAGTACTCAAGCATGTTTATTCCATTGGTTGCGTCGTTTGCCTTGGTCTTGATTTAACGCATTACGATTCATATGCCTATGCCATGATGACTTTGGAGTATTATTCCTTGTGATATATCGGATGGAAACCCAGACATAAATTCCGTAGCCGATTCCGAATGGACGGTAATGCGGTCTGTATTTGGGATACAATTCCACGTATCACTTGGAAGAGTGCTCACATGTATGCTTGTGCGGATACTACGTATGCTTGTGTTTTCATGAATATGATATGCTGAATGAAGTTGTATGTTCATTGTTACTTTGAGGTATTTTGTTAGACATGTGTTATTAGATATGAGATATATGCGAAATGTATGTATGAGTGTTATTTTGTACCCATGAATATAGAAGCATGATATTCTTAGAAATAAGTGTTACTTAAGCCTGATTAAATTATTACATAAATCCTTTCATTACAAGTGACATGAGTAAGGGACCATTCCGAACCCAACGGTTTGAGGTCTTCCCTTGCGAGGGGTGAGTGCGGCCTTAAATCTCATTTTCCCGGTTCACACCGGGTGGCGACTCCATTATTCTCCGGTTTAGTCCTCTGTTGGCTACTCCGTACTCCCAACTAGGCCGCGAGCCTAGGAACAGCATGCGTCGCCCAGGTCCTGTTGTCCCACAGTCTGGCGACTCCACTGGGGATCAGAGAATTGGCCCCGAAATATTGTCTTGTAATGTTTGGATTTATGTTCTAATTGGCCATGTCTATAGTGGATAAAATGAGGGTTTAATCAAGGGCACTTTGAGGCTAGGTAATGGTTTGATGTCTTCATTCACTCACTACCTTTCTAGTAGGAAAATCTGTGAAGACACCTATATGGCCATCTACTCGTAGCCTTTGTGATGGACTAATTTGGAGGACTCGTTGTTTATTCCTGACACCAAGCGATAAGAGCCTAAGAGGCTTGGGTATTTAAGTGAGCCTCGCTCCACCTTCCCTCTGGGGAATCTACAACGGGAAATCCATTTGACAGTCCGTCACACACCATAGCTCATTGGCACGTACCTTAGTGTATAAAAAGGGTGCGCTCACTTGGTCGCTTGAACCCTTGAATGGGGAGACCTAGTTGTGGGCTATCCTTCGCCGGTGAGAGCCTTTGTCTATACTCTTACTAACCCACCTATAGACCGGGTTGGCTAAAGTAACAATTACTTCCTTGAATATGTGCTTGTGGACCATCCTCATTTGGATGCAGTTGGACTATTGTCAGAAATGCGGGCTTGCTGGGCCATTTAAACTGGGGCAAGTTCGTACCTTATGACTATTAGGCCCAAAGCTTCTGAAATGTTGATGGGCCATACTGTAGAAATTATTATGTTTGCATTATCTTCATTATATGTTTGTGTTTAGGAACATTATCATTTGGATTTAGTTGGGCTCTTTGCCATAAGATGTGAACTTGTTGGGCCATTTAAACTGGGACGAGTTCACTCATATGACAGTTAGCCCAAAAGCTTCTAAAATGATAATGGGCCGATTTGTTTAAAAATTTTAATTGATTTAGTCTGTTCTATATGTTACACGCATCTCATGCTCCTCATGCATACCTGCATCATGCTAACCGTTGTTTTCCAAAAAGCCATCATAGTTTCCCGTTGGGTTAGAGAAGAGATACGACTCACTAAAAGAACTGCAACAAGCATGAGTGAATCCGCCGATGAGGGATCCCGCCTAGATCAATTGGAGATCAAAGTAGCTGAGATTGTTGAGCAATTGCAAGTTTTGACCAATGTTGTGGCCAGTTTGACTGTACCCCGTGTAGCCAATAATAGAAAGTTGTGCAACCAGAATGGAAAAATCATTGGGAAACCTTCAAGGACCAAGCCCACTCCCTCTGGGGTTACCCCCATCAGAAATAGACAATTCTCCGATCTGGGTAAACCTTTGTCGGAAGTATTTGAAGAACTGAAAAGGCAAGGACTCTTATATCCCTTAGAGCCTAAACCACTTCCAAACCCCGTGCCATGCTACCTTAACCTGAACCTTTACTGTTACTTCCATCAGCAAAAGGGTCATGAAACTAACAATTGCACCCGCCTTAGGCACGAAATCCAGGACCTCATAGACTCACACAAAATACCTGACCCTGAAAAAGAACAACCCGACACACATAGAAAACCTCCACCCACACATATGATCAACACTGGCCTACCAGACAACCTTGCCTTCCAACCCACAACCATCAAACTTCTCGCATGGAGATACAGGACAACAGTGACAAAAATGAAATAAAGCAGATGGGGGATTTCTGGGAAAACTTCTCGGACAGTGACGGGGAGGAGGTGGCAAAAAGGAGAAGTAAATGGGAAAAAGACTACTGCAGTTGGAGAATCTGATGTTCGAAGAAAGCAAAAAGACGGGTGAAGACGAAGATGCAAATTATGGAGGTGTTTGTTTCCCGGATCTTATTCAATTATGATCCTGCATTTTAAAGACATTGATTTTGTCTCTTTGTTCAAACCTTTTCTTAATGATAATAAGACGTTCACTTCGCTGAATCTCTTCTGCAATATGAGTACATTTGAGAAAAGCATTCAACCTTTGTACTATGAACACGGGGAATCCTCAGAATAAGAAAACAAAAAAGATGAGATAGCCATTCAGAAATTGGGAAAGGGGGCAGTGAGACTGTTAGAAAGGAATGAGTTCACCGAGCCGATCAATATGGAAAGAATGAAGTAGTACTCTGCCTGAGGGAGAGAAACCGAGCAGTCACCAAGAGAATTGGCAGAAGACCTAACCTAACGGGATAAGAAACTTATGCATGCATGCATACACGTAACATACTTTGCATTCTTTTGTGTTTGTTTTGTTTTGTATTCACAGGTTTTGAAGCAGAAATAGAGAAATCGGCAAAGACAAGCCAATCAGAAACAGCGACAGCACTGTATCAGTCTAGGGGCGAGTCCCATATAAGTATCAGTCTGGGGGCAAGACCCACATCAGCATCAGTTCTCTGCCGTATGGCATTCTGGGGGCAAGGCCCACATCAGCATCAGTTTCTGCCGGGTATGGCATTCTGGGGGCGAGGCCCACATTGGTTCAGTATTAGTTCTACCGGGTATAGTACTCTGGGGGCGGGGCCCACTCTCATGTCAGTAATGGTTCGGAAATGGACTATCTCTTATCAGTAACGGTTCGGAAATGGACCATCTCTCATCAGCAACGGTTCGGAAATGGACCATCTCTCATCAGCAACGGTCCGAAAATGGACCACTCTCATATCAGCAATGGTTCGGAAATAGACCACTCTCATATCAGGCATGGTTCGGAAATGGACTATCTCTCATCAACACGGTTCGGAAATGGACCATTATCACATCTCGCCGAAAATGGCGCTCCGAAAATGGAGCATGGTTCGAAATGGACCATCATCTCATCACTTGCCGAAAAGGGCACTCCGAAAATGGAGCATGGTTCGAAATGGACCATCATCTCATCACTTGCCGAAAAGGGCACTCCGAAAATGGAGCATGGTTCGAAAATGGACTACTTATCACATCTCGCCGAAAATGGCACTCCGAAAATGGAGCATGGTTCGAAATGGACCATCACCTCATCACTTGCCGAAAAGGGCACTCCGAAAATGGAGCATGGTTCGAAAATGGACTACTTTCACATCTCGCCGAAGCGGCACTCCGAAAATGGAGCACAGTTCGGAAATGGACCAAGGAAGGCCTAACCCATCAGAATATAATACATATACATGCATACATGCATACATATCACATACATGCAATGTTTGTTTCGTGTTCGCAGGTTTATAGCAGCAAAGACCATCTCATCAAGTAACGGTTCAAAAATGAGCCACAATCTACCACAACAGACGCCGGAAATGGCACTCCAAAATGGAGCACTCACAACAGACGCCGGAAATGGCACTCCAAAATGGAGCACTCACAACAGAGGCCGAAATGGCGTTCCAAAATGGAACACACACACAGCAGATGCCGAAAATGGCGTTCCAAAATGGAACACACACAACAAATGCCGGAAATGGCGCTCCAAAATGGAGCACATACACGAAAGATGCCGAAAATGGCGCTCTAAAAATAGAGCACGGTTCGGGAATGAACCAGGGGTCGCAGCACCTCACCACCAAATCAACTCAACTCGACACATGGTAAGTCAAGTGGCAGCTGGCGAGCCAGGTAAGTAGAAATGCATTGCATAACTTTGATAGGATTGTCACTGTTGCACATTACACAAGTCCCATCAAAGTGGGGGCGACTGTAGGCACTGCATTTTTACACATAAGTCCCTATGATGAGTCTCATTTTGGAGACACTACCTTTTAAGTCACGGAGGTCACGGGAAACGGACATCGGAAGGGGAAATTCAGAATAAACAAGGTTCACTGTTTTCGTTGGTGCTACGTTCGTGTATACGTTCGAACGTCAAACAGATTGCGGGCGTTCGTGCTGCGTTCGATGATGCGTTCGAACGGTGTCGGTAATTCTGGTTTTGCTGCTAGCCTCACATCCAGCCCATTTAGCCCCCCAAAGCCCATAAAACACATCCCAATTTAAATAAATAAATATTAATTAAAACATTAACTAAATAAGATAATAATTAAATAATTAAATAATTAAATAAAACATATACCAAACATAAAATAAACAATTACCAACTTAAACTAAAATCATGCCTAAATTAAACAAATCACATACTAAATCAAAATATAATCATGCCTAATTAAAATCAATCAACCAATTATATCCCAATCTAATAAGATTATTCCCAAAACTTAAAATATTTTTCCTAATCCAAGCCAATCAAATATTCAACCTTCCCTATCTAGCCAAGATTTGTCCCCCCTCAATCTTTGACTTCCCTTAACCAAACCAAATCAAATCCCTCTTCAATTAGCCAAATCCCTTTCCTTGTCAAGCCCAACCCTTTGCCTATAAAAAGAACCCTTCACCAAACCTTCTCAACCCTAGTCCCTAGTCCCTAGCTCATACACAACACACATAAAAATTACAGGAAGAACACACCCAAGAAAAAAGAAAGAGCAAAAGATAAAGAGGAGACGGCAGCGAAACCACAAGGAAACAGTAGCAAAACGGACTCAAAACAGTAAAGACAACGAACGAGAACAGTGAACCAGTGAACCGGGAGAGTTGCGGAGCATCCACCCTTCCGACGATCGTGTACCGTACATCCGAGAGGTGATTTAAAAGGTTAGACCTGAGGGTACATTTTCATTAGCTTATATTCGTTTTTTTTTATTATTATTGAATTCTATTCGCATGAGAGTCGTTTATGGATGCATGTTGTGGCTTGAATGAAATGGAAGAGTGTCGTCTCTTGTGGTATATAGGATGGAAACCCAGACGTAAATTCCGTAGCCGAATCCGAATGGACGGTAGTGCGGTCTGTACATGGGACACAACTCCACGTACCACCTGAGTAAACGGCACCTTCTCTTTTGTGGAGTTGCTTTGGTTTATTTATTTCTTGTCATTTAAATCCTGTATGTTGCTTATTCCCGTATGATATGATCGAGTGCATGGGCTTAGCAAGTGCGATGAAAGGTTCCCTAATTGGAGGGGTTAAAATCCTTCACCACGACGCTTTGCCGCACCGATCGATGTGTGTTCGGTTGAATGCGAGATACGTTCAATCGAGCATACCTAGTTTGATATGATTGTCTTTATTTTCGTATGCATGATTCAACCGAGCGCATGGGTTTAGTAAGTGTGATGTGAGATCCCCTATGGGGAGGGGCTAAAGCCCTTTACCACGATGCTTTGCCGCGCCGGTTGATGTGTGTTCGGTTGGATGCAAGACACGTTCAATCGGACATACTTAGAATAGTATGATTGTCTTTATGTTTGTATGCATGATGTGATGTGACGCGCATGGGCTTAGTATGTTGGTCTAAAGGTCATCTCTTTGAGAGATCAAGAGCCCTCAAAAGGCCACCTTTACGGCAGTACTTCGCCGCGCCCCTTTATCTTGCTGTTTATGCATTGCGTCCCATTTCATGCATCAGGTCTGTTCCCGTTCGAACGCGTTTACGAACGCAACTCGAACGCGCATGCAATTTTGCCTTATCATGCATCAGGTCTCACTTCCGTTCGAACTCGTTCACGAACGCCATACGAACGCGAGCATTCTGTCTCATTTCCGTTCGAACGCGTTAGCAAACGCCATACGAACGCGAGCATTCTGTTTCATTTTCGTTCGAACGCGTTTACGAATGCTACTCGAACGTGAGCATTCTGTCCCATTTCCGTTCGAACGTTGAACGCGAACACACTGAACTGAGTCTGTCTTATCATATTCATGCATAATTGCCTCTTGGTTGATCCTTCTTGTGTTATATAGCCAACCATATTATTTGTATCCCTGCATTTATCCATTCTATGTGTTCTCGGGATTGTATTCAAGCATGATTAGGCTGTTAGCATGTTATTTGGTTAATAGGTTCATGAGATAGTACTCAAGCATGTTTATTCCATTGGTTGCGTCGTTTGCCTTGGTCTTGATTTAACGCATTACGATTCATATGCCTATGCCATGATGACTTTGGAGTATTATTTCTTGTGATATATCGGATGGAAACCCAGACATAAATTCCGTAGCCGATTCCGAATGGACGGTAATGCGGTCTGTATTGGGATACAATTCCACGTATCACTTGGAAGAGTGCTCACATGTATGTTGTGCGGATACTACGTATGCTTGTGTTTTCATGAATATGATATGCTGAATGAAGTTGTATGTTCATTGTTACTTTGAGGTATTTTGTTAGACATGTGTTATTAGATATGAGATATATGCGAAATGTATGTATGAGTGTTTTTTGTACCCATGAATATAGAAGCATGATATTCTTAGAAATAAGTGTTACTTAAGCCTGATTAAATCATTACATAAATCCTTTCATTACAAGTGACATGAGTAAGGGACCATTCCGAACCAACGGTTTGAGGTCTTCCCTTGCGAGGGGTGAGTGCGGCCTTAAATCTCATTTTCCCGGTTCACACCGGTGGCGACTCCATTATTCTCCGGTTTAGTCCTCTGTTGGCTACTCCGTACTCCCAACTAGGCCGCGAGCCTAGGAACAGCATGCGTCGCCCAGGTCCTGTTGTCCCATAGTGAGATCCTCCAACTTTGATGCCATGTATGTCAGAATTATTTCATGGTCTGGCCTCTAGAATGTTTGTTGGGTGTGGACCGATGCACTCGTTAAGAGGTGCGAATTAAGATAAGATCCATCGACCCGTATGTGTACCATAAGGGGTTTAGGTATCCATGTGAGTAAGTCACGATTCTTAAAACTTTGGCAAAAGCTGATCACCTAGGGTGGATCACATCAATTGTAAAGAATCGTGGACATGTCGACATGAGATGTACACCTCAGAAACTTGACGGTGTATTCTATGTTTCATAAGCACAACTCGGATAGCTTACGATGGAGGGATTAATAAACATATGTGATGACCTCGAATTGTATAGTTCAGAAAGTTCCTTCGTGTTTTTCGTGAATTCGGAGGTGCTCGAATTGCGTACATATTAGCTAGACGAAAGTGTTTGAACTTAGAGAGTCCCAATATGAAATGTACTCATTGAGCTCTTGGGCAGCCGATTAATTTTAATAAAAGATAATATTCAATATTATAATTATCAACTAAGATAATTATGGTTTATTGGATAACATTGAGTATTTATTTTGACCTAATTGGATTAATTAGATTAATTCAATATTTACTTTGTCGTAATTTCATAATTATCTCTATCTTTTAGGGATATTATAGTAATTGTAAGTATGTAATTATAGGTGTTTTGGCTTGATTTAATTGGATTAAATCAAAGTGACAAACATTAAACTAATCAATTTCCTAATATTTGTCTTGATTTAATTGGATTAAATCAAAGTGGTAGACAAAGGTGATTAGTCACACCTAATGATATATATTTGGACAAATTAGATTAAGCCCACATAAAAGTTGATTAGAACTTTTATTAATTAAAAATTGCCTAAGTTTTGCTATAAATAGCAAGCTTTAGGAAGGTTTTAATTAAGCTAAGCATTAGCAAAATGAGCTTGAGAATGCTAAGCTAAATACAAGTAATTCTTGGAGAAATTAACCTAAGTTAGAGAAGTGTTTAGAGAAGCTTTGGAAGTTCTCTACAATATATCATCTTGGAGAAATCAAGATTGGATCTTGGAGTGAATCTTGCTTGCATTGGATTCAAGATTGGATCTTGGAATGAAGCTTGCTAAACCTTGGAAGTTCTCCAACAATTTCAACAAGGAGAAGGTGATTGGATCTTTATATCAAGCTTACTGGGTAATGTTTGATATTCTCCTAAACTATGTTCTTCAATAGTGAGTTTTCATTAGTGAGACATATAGTGATGAATTATGTATTGGATGCATTATTACATAGCTTAAAGTTGAAATAAGAATAATAAATTATGTTAGGATGCTTTGGAATTATAAACACAATATGTTTGTTAATTGGGTCAAAGATGTTCATGTTGGACATAGAAAAAATTAATTAGAGTTTGGAACTCTAGACTAAAGTTTAGAGTTATGGCTACCATTTTAGAATCACTTGACCACATTTGGGTGAACTAGAATTGTTTATGAGACATTTCATAGTGAGATTCTAAATTGATTTGTGTTTTGATTCAAGCAAATGCATATAAGTATTTAGAATACATGTATGCTAGTTGTATAACATGTGTTGATGGTGATTATGATGCTAAAATTAGATTTTAGGTGTATTTGAAGCATTAGGAGAAAATTGGAAGTGTTTAGTATTGATTTGAAGTAGAAAAATGCTTACTATCTAGGGAGCGTCCCGACTCTAACCCCTCAGCATCGCAACACCGAGCATCTGACCTAAGCGCATCGCGACTCTAATCCTCCCGCGTCGCGATGCTGAGACGTTCAGCTCTCGCAGTTTCTCTCGCAATTGCTCTCGTACTTTAATAAATAGAAAACATAAAGTAATATTGTCTAATAACATAAAAGGTTTTAGTATTAAATATAATACATATGCCATAGTAATAATAACCACACTATCGTTATGGGCTAATTGGAAGTCTTTATACATTACACGTATATTTTGATGAACGACTTTCACTCATTAAACTTGGCTTGTAATCAATACAAAATATATAACCCGTCGGTGGTATGGTGGAACGAATACCAATCACAAGAAGATTTTCTTTGAGTTGAATTGAAGATACCAACCATACATCAATGATGAGGTTAAAAATGGAAATGATTTTGTTTCATTGAATGTTTACATTAAATTACTACATTATTTATTATCTTAGGACTTGTAATTAATTAATAATTTTTTGACATTAACAAACCATACAACTTTTCAAAGACAATGATACCATTTGAAAAAAAAAAAAAAGAAGAAACAAACAAAAATTCATGAATTTTAGATATAATTAGTAATTCTAAAAATGTTAACCAAAATTTCAAGTAGTATACTTGTAATAGTAGTAGTAAGCTTTACGAATCGTTTGTTGGCTTACTTTCCATAATTACAAAATTTTAATAATACTCTTTCATAAAAATGTTTTTTTTTTCCTTATCATCGTACATTAAAGATTAGGTACTATGAAATGAGTTCAATCAATAATTTTTCTCATCATGGTAGAATAAAGATTAGGTAGTTTGGCACACTATATTAGAGTGTATTAAAACCTTACAAATTTACATTATATTAAATTAATGTAATCATATGTTTGGCTCTAAAATATGACCACACAACATTGCATTATTTTACTGTTATAATGTTGTCCACACTGCATTAACGAATTATGCGGAATGTGATGTGGGATTATGACGTATTGCACTAAAAATTAAAAAAAAAAAATTAGTTTTTCTTCTCAAATCATCAAATTTATTTATTTTTTATATTAAAATTAAAATATTAAAATTAAAATATTAAAATATTGATGTTATTAAAAAATATTATTAAAATATTAAAAATTTAATTAATATTAATATTAAAAATATTATAAAAATATTCAAATATTAATATTCAAATAAATATTAATATAAAATTTTAAAATGCTAATATTAAAAAATAATATTTATAAAAGATTTAAAATTTAATTAATATTAATTTTAAAAAATAATATTAAAATATTAAAAAATAATATCAAAATAAAAATTAATACTAAAATATTAATATTAAAAATATATTATTTTTAAAAAAATATTATTAAAATATTAAAAAACTAATTAATATTAATACTAAAAAATATTACAATGCACCTTAATATAACACACCCTATATTAAATAATATAATACAGTTTAATACAATAACACTTTTTTTTTTTGAATCGTTGGAAACCCCACCGCCAAATTATCATTTTCGGACTTAAGCAAAGCAGGTAAACCCTCCGACTATCCTAAATTTTTATAGAAAATGAATTCTCTAATACCCTTAAGGTATTTTAAGATATTGCGACGTGTGCCAAACACACCATTAGTTCAATCAATAATTTTCACTCATTGTCCTTAATATTCAAATACTCAACTAATTGAGAAACCAAAAATTGTTGGATAATTAAGTAACTACCTGTTACAAGCTAATATGAGACAACTCAATAATTCTCATTTAAACAAAATTATTGTAATTTCGGAGACAATGCCAGTCCTGAATTATTTGCCTGACACACGAGTTAGTTAACCATGGCTAATATACCAAAGCCAAAAAACTAACTTATTTAGTGGACAAAACTCAATAAAAATTATTAATATTTTTAAATTTTCTTCTATATAGAAAAAAGCAATCTAAATTTCTTTCAATCGGTCGAGAATTACCCGTTTCAGTTCTGAATTTCATATTGATTTTGAATTTTGAATCTCAATAAGGATTTGAGATTTTTAAATAAAAAATCAAGATTCGAAATGAAAAATTATCTTAAATTTCAACCGAGATTCGAGATTTTATGAGTGATTACTGTAGCTACAATGAGTGAGATATAATAATTTTCTGGATTTCTTGATGTATTTTATCATTTTTGTTTAAAAAAAAAAAAAAAAAAAATTGTCCTCATTTACTTTCACATCATAAATGGCACAAAATGTAATTTCTTGAATCACTAAGGGCAATCACCAACTGCCGCTCTAAACAGCAGCAGCAAAGCAGAGAATAAAAGAAACCCCAACCTCAAATGTTGGACGACATCCTCAAGAGAGACTACAAAGAGTGTCCAACAAAAATTAACAAACACGATGGCAAATACAGTAATTTAATTCTCCACCAGGGGCAACTCCATACTCTCGCTCTAAAACGGACACTTAGAGAGAGAAAGATGATTGAATTAAAATAACGAGTCAGCGAACTGAGTCGAGTCAGCAGCTGTAAGCAAGTGTAGAGAGGGATACTGACCGTTAGATCGCGACTTCCAAATCAATACCAGCTGTCCGATTAATTTTCTTGTTCTTTAACTCGAATTTTGAAGCGGAATCTAAACAAAGTTAAAGCTGTGAGCAAGAAGAAACAAAGTCGACCGCTTCAAAATTCAGGTATTTTCTTTTACGCCTGTTTGGTTCCCGATAAAATGCATAGGGATTTTATTTTTCCTGTTTTAAAAATTTAATTAAAGTTGAGTTATTTTATTAGGTTCAGATAAGTAATGAAGTAAAGATTTATTTTTTAGTTATTTTTTGGGGGTGAAAATTAGTGACAGATGTGAGTTTGTGAATGGTAATAATTTGCTTTGTTTATTTTTTTGGTAACTGTAAAGAGAATTTTGAATCTAAGTTAGGTTTTTAGGGTAATTCAATTGTTGATTTGAACTTTATTTGTGCAGACTTGGGTTCTATAGAAGCTGGACTGCTGTCTATTGAGCTCAAGGGAGCAAGTTGAACTTTGATATAGTGTTTGGGAGAGAAGAAAATGGACATTTTGGGAATTCTCAATGAGTTAAGGCATTTTTAGCTCTTTTGTTGGACTAATTTGAATCTGAATTTTGAATGCGGTTGACTTGTTTCAAGAGGGTGGAAAATCTGAATGTTTATGGTTTAAAACTCTAATCTGGGCAGCTTTAGTATTGACATTGAAGTTAAAGATACAAGTAGATATACTCAGATTTTGGCTTGTTAGCTTTAATTTTTGTTACCAAATATGGAATAAATTATAGCTTAGAAGAATGATTAAAGAGAGTAAGAGAAACAAAAGAAAATAAAAAATATAAGCAATGGAAGATTTTGCCAAATATGCCCATAGTCCAGCTCATTTGGCAGTTGCACGTCGTGATTATGCTGCCCTGAGGCGTTTTATTGCAACCCTCCCTCTGCTTGCCAAGGCTGGGGAGGTTAATAATGAAGAGGAGTCTCTTGCTGCTGAGCTTCAAGCAGATGCTGTCTCCGCTGTAATTGATCGCCGTGATGTTCCTGGCCGCGAGACCCCTTTGCACCTTGCCGTTAAGGTGAGGGACCCAATCTCTGCAGAGATTTTGATGGCAGCAGGGGCAGATTGGAGCCTTCAGAATGAAAATGGTTGGAGTGCTTTGCAAGAAGCTGTTTGCGCAAGGGAGGAGTCTATTGCTATGATCATTGCAAGACATTACCAACCCCTTGCTTGGGCAAAATGGTGTCGCAGACTTCCCAGAATTGTTGCATCAGCAGGTCGCATCCGTGACTTTTACATGGAGATAACTTTTCATTTTGAGAGCTCAGTCATTCCATTTATTGGACGCATTGCCCCATCTGATACTTACCGCCTATGGAAACGAGGATCTAATTTTCGTGCAGATATGACCCTTGCTGGGTTTGATGGGTTTCGTTTTCAAAGGTCTGACCAAACATTTCTCTTTTTGGGAGAGGGTTATAAATCAGAGGATGGCAATATCACTTTGCCGCCTGGTTCTTTGATTGTTCTTTCCCATAAGGAGAAAGAAGTTACAAGTGCTTTGGAAGGGGCTGGTGCTCCGCCAACAGAAGCAGAACTTGCCCATGAAGTGGCTATGATGTCTCAAACTAACATGTATCGGCCTGGCATTGACGTCACTCAGGCTGGGCTTGTTCCCCATTTGAATTGGAGGCGACAGGAGAGGACTGAGATGGTTGGCAACTGGAAGGCCAAAGTTTATGATATGCTCCATGTGATGGTTAGTGTGAAGTCTAGGCGGGTTCCTGGTGCTATGACTGATGAGGAACTTTTTGCTGTGGAAGATGAAGAAAGGTTGGCAAATGCTGGTGACAATGATGAGTATGATGATGTATTGACGGCCGAAGAAAGAATGCATTTAGGTTCTGCTCTTCGTATGGAAAACTCAGATGGTCTTTGTGATGATGACAGAAATGGGGTCCTTAGCTGTCAAGAAAATGGTTCAGGAGTTTCCTGTGAAAATGGCGAAGCCAATAGTGCTGTTAAGGAGAAGAAGAGTTGGTTTGGCTGGAACAAGAAAGGTACAAAGAATAACATTGAAGATCCTGAAGATTCAAAAATTTTGAAGAAATTCTCGAAGTTGGCTCCAGAAGATAGCAACCAGAGGCCTTTGGATAATAAAAAATCTTCATCTGAATATCCTAGGGAGGATGTAGGTGATGTTAAGAAGGGAAATGATACAAATAGCAAGAGGAAAAAGAAGAAAGGGCTCAGTAGCGAAACTAAGACTGAGAGTGAGTACAAAAAGGGTTTGAGACCTGTCCTATGGTTGACACCTGATTTTCCTCTAAAGACGGACGAGCTTCTACCATTACTTGACATATTAGCCAACAAGGTCAAGGCAATTAGGAGACTCAGGGAACTTTTGACTACAAAACTACCTTCTGGCATGTTTCCTATCAAGGTAATCCATGATGCTTCATCTTGTATGCATCCATTCGAATGATTGAATTTGCGATTTTTATTTTTATTTTTATTTTTATTTTTATTTTTATTTTTATTTTTTATGTATGTTCGTTTTACACTTTTACTATCTGCTGCTTCTATGGTACATAACCTGATTTCGTTTCTTTCCTATACAAGTTTTATTTTATTGTCAATGCATATTCTTTACTTTATTTTTCTTTTTCTAGAAGGAGAAGTTGGTAACAATAGACATCTTTTTCTTTTTTTTTTGGTTTAAAAAAATTCTTCCGATGAAACAAAATTTCTGATTCCTATTTCATTATCCACCGAGTAGTTATAAAGATTTTTCATTTTTCAATGAGAAAGTAGTTTCTTAGGATTAGAGTCAAACTGCAGTCATAAACAAACTGACAATCATTCTTTCTAGAGAAACCGTCAAACATAATATGTGTGGTGCTGGAGTTGCTGTTTGCTGAAGGGTTTATAGTTGGGGTTTCCTGTTGTGGTTATTTTCAATTGCTATTTTCAGGATAAATGGTGCTTGTTTTACACACATCACACGTGTTCTTGGAACTGTGTGCAAAAATCTAAGCATTTATATACTCAGTATTTATGCACATGCCAGAGTCTATGAGGTTATTATTGACTTCATATCAAACTATATAATACCGTCCTGTAAAATTTCCCATCAAAGTGACATTGTTTAGATGCTTACTGGTACTTGTAATTTAGTTTATCTTATATTCTTGTTCATCTGAAGCCCAATTGACAACCATTGTTCCAAAAGAAATATAGTATTGCATGCACTCTGTTGTGTGTTCAAGACTTTCTAACATTGCGATAATCTTTCATCTTCCCTGGTCCAGGTTGCTATTCCTATTGTCCCGACTATTCGAGTCCTGGTCACCTTTACAAAATTTGAGGAGTTGCAGACAGTGGATGAGTTTTCAACACCACTCTCCAGCCCAGCACATTTCCCGGATTCCAAGTCCAAGGAAACTGAAACCGAAAGGTCATCGTCTTGGATTTCATGGATGAGAGGAAGTCGTGGCGGGCAATCAAGTGACAGTGACAGTCACAGATATAAGGATGCGATCGATCCTTTCCTCATACCATCAGACTATACCTGGGTTGATGCCAATGAGAACAAACGTCGCATGAAAGCCAAGAAAGCCAAGAACAGGAAACATAGAAAACAGGAAGCGGCCAAACAGGATGATGGGGGGCGTCAAGTGAGTAAAGAGATGGAAGAGTAGTCATATAGAAACTCTCTGGTTATACTCCAAAGGCAGTGATAGCCGATGGGGGACATCAGTCGAGGGAAGATTTGGAAGAATAACTGCATAATACATAATCCCATGGTACTTATCCATTTCAAGATGCTCAGATGGAGAAAGAGGAGGTAAGCCTCCTGTCTTGTGCCCATCTGACTTTTAGTTTTGTCTTAAGATTGTATGGGGTAGGATTTACACGATAATGTTTTAGGTGACCACTGGTTGATTAAAAACATTATCGGCATGTGATGTGAAATTGGTGAGAGGAACGTAATCTCCTCGTTGCTTTAATAGATTGTTTCCGTTAAATCTTTGTATCTAAGTCGATGATCATCTTATTTTACATTTTTTGGATTGTTTTTCCTTTTTTCATTATTTTGTTGCTTCTTTAGGAACTGATTCCTTTTATCCCCTATCTGTAAATGAAGTTACTTTTTACTTTTTTTTTTTTTTTTTTTTTTTTTTTTTTTTTTTTTTTGACATTGTTGTGTGACACTTGTTTAAGAATGCTCGTAATATTATTGTGATCAAGATCTATTCTTTTATTATTTTTTTTAGTAACTACCAATAGTGTTTGTACTTGTTTCCCTACCAAGACTTGCTTAGTATATGGTCGTCATTTTCTAATGCGATGCATATATTCTTCAAATACAACCACCTTTATTTCACACACCTTGCCCCACCTTTTCGTAGATGCATGCTTAGCAATTGCCTTGGGAATGAGATCCATGGTCTCTGACTTGACTTGACCACAAAATCTTTCAAGGCCATTGCTAACATACCCCTGGGTATCAACTACCCAGGGGACGTCAGCAGAATTAAAAGAAAAAAAATAGAATAGCAAGTTGCAACAACCGGTTGCAATCAATTATTTAAAAAAAAAAAAGCAAAAAAAAATTGTCCTCATTTACTTTCACATCATAAATGGCACAAAATGTAATTTCTTGAATCACTAAGGGCAATCACCAACTGCCGCTCTAAACAGCAGCAGCAAAGCAGAGAATAAAAGAAACCCCAACCTCAAATGTTGGACGACATCCTCAAGAGATACTACAAAGAGTGTCCAACAAAAATTAACAAACACGATGGCAAATACAGTAATTTAATTCTCCACCAGGGGCAACTCCATACTCTCGCTCTAAAACGGACACTTAGAGAGAGAAAGATGATTGAATTAAAATAACGAGTCAGCGAACTGAGTCGAGTCAGCAGCTGTAAGCAAGTGTAGAGAGGGATACTGACCGTTAGATCGCGACTTCCAAATCAATACCAGCTGTCCGATTAATTTTCTTGTAATTTATTTCTAGATTTCTTGTTCTTTAACTCGAATTTTGAAGCGGAATCTAAACAAAGTTAAAGTTGTGAGCAAGAAGAAACAAAGTCGACCGCTTCAAAATTCAGGTATTTTCTTTTACGCCTGTTTGGTTCCCGATAAAATGCATAGGGATTTTATTTTTCCTGTTTTAAAAATTTAATTAAAGTTGAGTTATTTTATTAGGTTCAGATAAGTAATGAAGTAAAGATTTATTTTTTAGTTATTTTTTGGGGGTGAAAATTAGTGACAGATGTGAGTTTGTGAATGGTAATAATTTGCTTTGTTTATTTTTTTGGTAACTGTAAAGAGAATTTTGAATCTAAGTTAGGTTTTTAGGGTAATTCAATTGTTGATTTGAACTTTATTTGTGCAGACTTGGGTTCTATAGAAGCTGGACTGCTGTCTATTGAGCTCAAGGGAGCAAGTTGAACTTTGATATAGTGTTTGGGAGAGAAGAAAATGGACATTTTGGGAATTCTCAATGAGTTAAGGCATTTTTAGCTCTTTTGTTGGACTAATTTGAATCTGAATTTTGAATGCGGTTGACTTGTTTCAAGAGGGTGGAAAATCTGAATGTTTATGGTTTAAAACTCTAATCTGGGCAGCTTTAGTATTGACATTGAAGTTAAAGATACAAGTAGATATACTCAGATTTTGGCTTGTTAGCTTTAATTTTTGTTACCAAATATGGAATAAATTATAGCTTAGAAGAATGATTAAAGAGAGTAAGAGAAACAAAAGAAAATAAAAAATATAAGCAATGGAAGATTTTGCCAAATATGCCCATAGTCCAGCTCATTTGGCAGTTGCACGTCGTGATTATGCTGCCCTGAGGCGTTTTATTGCAACCCTCCCTCTGCTTGCCAAGGCTGGGGAGGTTAATAATGAAGAGGAGTCTCTTGCTGCTGAGCTTCAAGCAGATGCTGTCTCCGCTGTAATTGATCGCCGTGATGTTCCTGGCCGCGAGACCCCTTTGCACCTTGCCGTTAAGGTGAGGGACCCAATCTCTGCAGAGATTTTGATGGCAGCAGGGGCAGATTGGAGCCTTCAGAATGAAAATGGTTGGAGTGCTTTGCAAGAAGCTGTTTGCGCAAGGGAGGAGTCTATTGCTATGATCATTGCAAGACATTACCAACCCCTTGCTTGGGAAAAATGGTGTCGCAGACTTCCCAGAATTGTTGCATCAGCAGGTCGCATCCGTGACTTTTACATGGAGATAACTTTTCATTTTGAGAGCTCTGTCATTCCATTTATTGGACGCATTGCCCCATCTGATACTTACCGCCTATGGAAACGAGGATCTAATTTTCGTGCAGATATGACCCTTGCTGGGTTTGATGGGTTTCGTTTTCAAAGGTCTGACCAAACATTTCTCTTTTTGGGAGAGGGTTATAAATCAGAGGATGGCAATATCACTTTGCCGCCTGGTTCTTTGATTGTTCTTTCCCATAAGGAGAAAGAAGTTACAAATGCTTTGGAAGGGGCTGGTGCTCCGCCAACAGAAGCAGAACTTGCCCATGAAGTGGCTATGATGTCTCAAACTAACATGTATCGGCCTGGCATTGACGTCACTCAGGCTGGGCTTGTTCCCCATTTGAATTGGAGGCGACAGGAGAGGACTGAGATGGTTGGCAACTGGAAGGCCAAAGTTTATGATATGCTCCATGTGATGGTTAGTGTGAAGTCTAGGCGGGTTCCTGGTGCTATGACTGATGAGGAACTTTTTGCTGTGGAAGATGAAGAAAGGTTGGCAAATGCTGGTGACAATGATGAGTATGATGATGTATTGACGGCCGAAGAAAGAATGCATTTAGGTTCTGCTCTTCGTATGGAAAACTCAGATGGTCTTTGTGATGATGACAGAAATGGGGTCCTTAGCTGTCAAGAAAATGGTTCCGGAGTTTCCTGTGAAAATGGCGAAGCCAATAGTGCTGTTAAGGAGAAGAAGAGTTGGTTTGGCTGGAACAAGAAAGGTACAAAGAATAACATTGAAGATCCTGAAGATTCAAAAATTTTGAAGAAATTCTCGAAGTTGGCTCCAGAAGATAGCAACCAGAGGCCTTTGGATAATAAAAAATCTTCATCTGAATATCCTAGGGAGGATGTAGGTGATGTTAAGAAGGGAAATGATACAAATAGCAAGAGGAAAAAGAAGAAAGGGCTCAGTAGCGAAACTAAGACTGAGAGTGAGTACAAAAAGGGTTTGAGACCTGTCCTATGGTTGACACCTGATTTTCCTCTAAAGACAGACGAGCTTCTACCATTACTTGACATATTAGCCAATAAGGTCAAGGCAATTAGGAGACTCAGGGAACTTTTGACTACAAAACTACCTTCTGGCATGTTTCCTATCAAGGTAATCCATGATGCTTCATCTTGTATGCATCCATTCGAATGATTGAATTTGCGATTTTTATTTTTATTTTTTATGTATGTTCGTTTTACACTTTTACTATCTGCTGCTTCTATGGTACATAACCTGATTTCGTTTCTTTCCTATACAAGTTTTATTTTATTGTCAATGCATATTCTTTACATTATTTTTCTTTTTCTGACATTGTTGTGTGACACTTGTTTAAGAATGCTCGTAATATTATTGTGATCAAGATCTATTCTTTTATTATTTTTTTTAGTAACTACCAATAGTGTTTGTACTTGTTTCCCTACCAAGACTTGCTTAGTATATGGTCGTCATTTTCTAATGCGATGCATATATGCTTCAAATACAACCACCTTTATTTCACACACCTTGCCCCACCTTTTCGTAGATGCATGCTTAGCAATTGCCTTGGGAATGAGATCCATGGTCTCTGACTTGACTTGACCACAAAATCTTTCAAGGCCATTGCTACAGAATTAAAAGAAAAAAAATAGAATAGCAAGTTGCAACAACCGGTTGCAATCAATTATTTAAAAAAAAAAATTATAAAAATTATTTTTTATTAAATAAATTATAAAATATTGATAAAAATAAAATAATATAACAAAATTTATTGTATGTTTTTGCTAAAATTTCAAATCTAATGGTTGTGGGTTGCATGTTCATTGTTAAAGTTTTCATATTAGAAATATTACATATCTATTGGTGAAAATTGCAAGTCTAAAGGTAGAAGTTGCATATTCAATGATCATAATTAAATGTGTGGTTTTCGAGACAGATGTAATTGCATGTTATTGCTAAAATTTTCAAATCCAATGGTTTCATGTTGCATGTTCATCGTTAATGGTTTCATATTAGAAATATTACATATTTATTGGTGAATGTTGCAAGTATAATGGTAGAAGTTGCATATTCAATTGTCATAATTACATGTCCGGTTTTCGAGACAGATGCAATTGCATATTATTGTTAAAATCTCAAGTCCAATGGTTTCATGTTGCATGTTTATTGTTAAAGGTTTCATATTAGAAATATTACATATTTATTGGTGAAAGTTGCAAGTCTAATGGTAGAAGTTGCATATTCAATGATCATAGTTACATGTGCGGTTTTCGAGGCAGATGCAATTGCATGTTATTGCTAAAATTTCAAGTCCAATGGTTTCATGTTGCATGTTCATTGTTAAAGGTTTCATATTAGAAATATTACATATTTATTGGTGAAAGTTGCAAGTCTAATAGTAGAAGTTGCATATTCAATGATCATCGTTACATTTGCGGTTTTCGAGGCAGATGCAATTGCATGTTATTGCTAAAATTTCAAGTCCAACGGTTTCATGTTGCATGTTCATTGTTAAAGGTTTCATATTAGAAATATTACATATTTATTGGTGAAAGTTGCAAGTCTAATGGTTGAAGTTGCATATTTAATGATCATAATTATATGTGCGGTTTTCGAGACAGATGCAATTGCATGTTATTGCTAAAATTTCAAGTCCAATGGTTTCATGTTGCATGTTCATTGTTAAAGGTTTCATATTAGAAATATTACATATTTATTGGTGAAAGTTGCAAGTCTAATGGTAGAAGTTGCATATTCAATGATCATAGTTATATGTGCGGTTTTCGAGGCAGATGTAATTGCATGTTAGTGCTAAAATTTCAAGTCCAATAGTTTCATGTTGCATGTTCATTGTTAAAGGTTTCATATTAGAAATATTACATATTTATTGGTGAACGTTGCATGTTTAATGGTAGAAGTTGCATATTCAATGGTCATAGTTACATGTGCGGTTTTCGAGGCAGATGCAATTGCATGTTATTGCTAAAATTTCAAGTCCAATGGTTTCATGTTGCATGTTCATTGTTAAAGGTTTCATATTAGAAATATTACATATTTATTGGTGAAAGTTGCAAGTCTAATGGTAGAAGTTGCATATTCAATTATCATAGTTATATGTGCAGTTTTCGAGGTAGATGCAATTGCATGTTATTGCTAAAATTTCAAGTCCAATGGTTTCATGTTGCATGTTCATTGTTAAAGGTTTCATATTAGAAATATTATATATTTATTGGTGAAAGTTGCAACTCTAATGGTAGAAATTAGAGATGGCCAAGGTTCCGGTTCCAGAACCTAACCGGAACCTGACCAGATCGGTTAGGGTTCTTACCCTGACCGAACCGGTTGGAACCGTAAGGTTCCAACATGAATCCTAATCCCCAATTAATGTTTAAATCTCAATTTTTTTATTTTCAAAAAAGTAAAAAAAAAAAAAAAAAAACCGAAGGGAATCGTACGGTTCGGTTCCGGTTCCGGTTCCGGTTTCGGTTCCACTTAAGCGTGGAATCGGAACCGAACCGGAATTATCCGGTTTGGTTCCGGTTGCACACTTGTAGAAGTTGCATATTCAATGGTCATAGTTACATGTGTTGTATTCGAGGCAAATGTAATTGCATGTTATTGCTAAAATTTCAAGTCCAATGGTTTCATGTTGCATGTTCATTGTTAAAGGTTTCATATTAGAAATATTACATATTTATTGGTGAAAGTTGCAAGTCTAATGATAGAAGTTGCATATTCAATGGTCATAATTACATGTGAGGTTTTCAAGGTAGATACAGTTGCATGTTATTGCTAAAATCTCAAGTCCAATGGTTTTATGTTGCATGTTCGTTGTTAAAGGTTTCATATTAGAAATATTACATATTTATTGGTGAAAGTTGCAAGTCTAATGATTGAAGTTGGATTGGTTTTCGAGGCAGATGCAAGTTCATGTTATTGCTAAAATTTCAAGTCCAATGGTTTCATATTGCATGTTTATTGTTAATGGTTGTATAATGAATGATGTTTATTGCATGTTTCTTGGTCATTATTTAATTTTTGTATTTGAAGCATAAAAATTTATTGCATGTTTTATGGTTGAAAATTGCATCTTAATGGTGAAGGTTGCATATCAATGGTGTGAAGTTGCATGTATTGGTCATATCTAACAATTACTTTTTATTCTATATTATGTTTAATGCTTCGATTTCGATCTTGATTTCATGTTTAATGGTTATAAGTGAATACAAAAAGATGAAACATCATAATTGAATGAGCACAAGTTAATAATGTCGATATTTGTTTATAATTTTCATTAGTTACATATGTTAATGAGCATGCACATGAGTTGTATACTTATTGTTTCCGTTTATATTTTTTATTCACTACGGCAGTTAATGGGCATGAAGAGAGATTTTTTAATGTTGATATTTACTTAGAATTAGGTACGTCAACGGTTGGATATCAGATCATTTTGGACGAAATCGAAATCAAATACAATATCTCAAACCGAAAAATTTAATAGATGATATCCATATCCGAAACCGATTGAAAAATTCGGATATCCGCAACCGACTGAAATAATCAAAAAATTGAAAAAAAAAGGAAGAAATATGACACAATTTGAAAAATTAATCAATTATTTACTCTTTTAATATATATCTAAAATAGTAAATTTGGTTATAATTCATAATTTTTCAGATAACTACTAAAGTTAATGAGCATGGAGTACAATTTTTAAATTTTGTTTATAATTTTTTTTATTTAATATGAAAGCTAATGAGCATGAAAATGACTTTTTATTAATTACATAAGATGGGCATTTTTTTTTTGAATGAGCACAAGTGAATAATCTTGATATCTACTTATAATTTTCGTTAATTACATATGTTAATGAGCATGTAGATGTGTTTTATACTTTTTATTTTCGCTTACAATTTTTATTCATTACGGCAATTAATGAGCATGAAGATGATTTTTTTTTTAATATATAATTGCTTAATATTTTCGTTAATCACAAATTTATTTACTATGAACTTAAGTTTCAAAGTTATTGGTTTTGTTACATGTTTAATAATTAAAATAACATGTTCAATGGTCTTACTTGCTCTTCAGGAACGACTTTTTCTCAAACTTTCTCTCCCAGAGCTATTTCATCTCAAGAAAATAAACTTCCTCTCCATGTAAAGTAGCCGATCGTGGTAAAGTAGATTAATGGAGAAATTGTTGAAGTTATTTTGAGAGCCTATAAATTCAATTATGTTGAGAATTTGTTCGTTTGACAAGTCGATACACAACATTTCAAGGAATCCCATCAATATTTTTGGAACATCTTCACAGACTTGTTACGAAAACTGCACATGGTGGCCTTACTCCATATAACACTATATTCAATATTTGGATTACATGTTTGGATGCTGTAATCAATATGTACCAATATTTTTGGATGTAATCAATATGTAGCAATTACATCTAATTGAACCAATATTTTTGGATGGTGTAATTTTGGACAGATTTTCAGTAAATACATACATAATTTTCAGCCATATTTGGCATTTTTTGAGTGTACAGAAAATGCATACACAAATTTTTATATGTACAGTCCACTGTGAGCAACATACAACTAAAGCAAATGCCAATCCTTTCTCCATAAATGACCTTTCTTTTAAGTGTTCTTTGCCATTCTAGCTGTCAATTTCGAAGGTTTCACTCTTGGTGTTTGTAATGAATTCAGCTGCTGTTGTGTGTTGTATTCTCCCACCGCTTGCAAACTGCCTTAGTAGACTGCCAGTGCACAAAAAAAACACCCATTATACAAAATGGATGGAGCCCAAAATAACCAAAAAACTAAATGATATGAATATTTGGAGAAATTGTACCATATTTGAATCAATGTTTTGTAATATTGTCTACATATAAAAATTTATGTTATAATTTATAGCCAAAATGGAATCATACAACGAACAAACCGTGAGTGTTACTTTTATCTCTTGAAGTAATTCTTAAAATATTCAGCGAACACTATTTTTTAAAGATTATTCTTGGTTAATGTGCTATAATATGAGCTTCAATACGATGGTTTCCAATTAGGTTGGCAATCGATTGGACCAGAGGATCCCAATCTGTTTATGTAATCGATATGTAAAATTATGTCAAATCTCGATTAGATTTTTCAATTGAGATGGGATAGGATTGAAGATTTTTTTTTTAAATAACAAATTAGGAAGCTTCATAGATTCGAGATGAAAACACGTCTCGAATCTTGACCCAATTTTTTAATTGGAATAAAAAAAATCATTGAATCTCTATCAGATTTTTAAATATATAAAATGTTATGTTTAATAAACATTATCAACATGGGTACTGTTGTCTCACAAAGTATTATATTAAGAAACAAACAATACAACATAGGGGATGCCGAGATGGTGGGAAAAAAATAACAACTATGAAAATATACAACTGTAATTGGAATAGAAACATAAACACTAATCAAATATAACGTCTTATAAAGAAAAAAAAGTCATATTACCAGGAGTTAAACTTAGAATATAATCGTACCCGAACTAAATTAAATAACAAAATTTTCTAGGTTGAAAATGTGACAAATGATAATGATATTGCAATTCACATTGTCATTTTTAAGCAATTATAGGGTTATAAGAGATAGACTTACCAATTTATTGGCAAATATGCTTTGCAACCATGCACTTGAGAGTAGACATCCACATAGTTGCGGTTTCAAACCGTAACCGAATCGCAATCGAACCGTTGATCAACCAAACTGTTGATCAATCGGACCGCAAACCGCAATTGAACCAGATGGGTCCAGTTTGGTTGCAGTTGAAATTACCTACAAGCAATTACAACAACCAAACTCTATATTCCCAAGAGGGATTT
>SKCR01042326.1:0-58207 GCA_019454045.1 Zanthoxylum bungeanum
AATTTTGTCTAATATATCGAATATATTAATACATCGATTAATTCCGGATAATCGTTCTCTCTCATTTAGACGACATTTTATCCCGGATAAAATATCTCTGTTATTAATCCTAGATTAATTTTCTCTCTCTTCTATATAATCCCAGATTATTCAAGAGTGCGAGTTGTGCGTCATCGGTGGATTATCGGGAAGCGACCCATGAGATCCCCGGATAATCTGGCAGTAAATACGGTCGTCGGAGTATCCGAATCACGTACGTACCAAGTACTACGTTCTACCGATTTACGAGACAAGGTCGACTCCTAGCAAAGCACCAAGTCTACCTAATTCTCCGGACATATCCATTTAAGAATATTAAGATCTGTATCAAGCGTAGTATACTAATGTATTGTGCATATCGGCCCAGTATCGGATAATCACGTGCTAGGGCTGGGGCTGGATAAGTGTCTGCCCCGTCCGAAACACATATCGGATGTCTGGTAACTAGTCTCTATAATCGGATATTCATGACCTGGTCATAATATCACGATTGGATGCGCATCACTTTAAGAGCACTAATACCGTATCCTGCGTGACATCATCTCCATTATGACTGGAGTGACACTTCCGTCTTGACATCACATCCAATAGACTACGATTCTCAATATACCCGGCATTGGCGTACACAGAACCGGTTACAGTCCTAGACGACCTCAACTAAAGTATATCGATTGTCGTAAGCATTAGCGATGTAAGTCTCAGGTTAAGACTATACACACCTACCTTGATTTCGGCCTCCCACAGACACATCGTCATAATACCAATGGGATTCCGAGGGGTCTATCCAGAGCGAAGCTGTTTCCCGTACCATCGGTGAAAACACGACCTCCTATCGCACTTGCATAAGTATCCAATACTTATATATATGAGAACTATGTCGTTGTGCCCTCACAATGCGCACAAGTGCAATACAAGCCTATTCCGCATTATCGATGTCCAGTCTCGATAATACTACGGCTAGGGATATTTAATGATTAATCCTTCGTGGACTGATACTGTCTCATATCATCTCAATCCAGGAACTAATCATAGGGACCTCTCTTCATTTATATATCTATGGTGATCTAATCACAAATGATGAGAGTGCAATTTCCTTGTTACATAGTTAATTTTGCTACAACAACACAATGTTCTGTGCAAATAGTGACGCTATGGGTCATATTATCCAACACGGTCATCATTCTTCCCTTGGAAGCAAATGAAAAATTTTAACACTTAAAATTAGTGATGACCAACTATTAGGTTTTTTTTTTGTAATTTTGGTTATTTAATCAAGTTAAATACTAATTAACTTTATGTAAACCAATGAAATGCACACATAAAGTATAATTAAGTCATGCCATATTGGCCAATAATAATTGGAAAAATTCCATAACATTTATGGAAAAAGTATATTAATTAATAATTCAAATATTTAACAATTAAATATCCAAATAATTAAGTAATGTAATTATTATATATATGAATTTTTATTTACAATAAATAATAACAAATACATATATTTATTGCATGTGTCAAAATCTCATTTTGACGAATAATTAATGTGTATTGAATCGTATTATGTATCAAATACAAATACACAATCATTATTATCGGAAAAAATCCCCTAATGCACGTGTTACCGTTTAACCGATTAAAGATCCGAATCAACTTATTTAATCCAGTGAAGTATTATGAATAATCTGCATTATTCATATCGAGTTGCTCAAGTGCTCAACGAGTACACTTCATATTGTGGGACTCTCTAAGTTTAGGTTAATCGGTCACGAAATTCAATTTCGTGTCTATAATCCACGCACTCGTGGACTATGCAAGCTGAGATCATTGGATACGTATAATCCCTCCATCGAGGGTTATCCGTATTATACCTGGGATATAGATAACAACGTCAAATCCGTTCGGTATAATACAGTCGACTTTCAATTTACGATCTCGAAATAACACTCGGAATTAATTTCCGAATTTTACCACGGCCTGGATTTTATTAGATCGTAAACAAGTAATGATGCCTATGCCCTGTACATAGGACTGACATATCCTTTCTTGATACGCACTGGATATCATGAGCATCAGTCCACACCCAACGAACAGACGGAGGTCTGATCATGAATAGATCGTTGACGTGACTACCATCAAAGTGTGGAGGATAACTCATATATCCCACTGTGGTATCTCAAGTTGAAGGACCACTATGCTCGCTCAACTCGAGAAGATTCCTATTGATGTTGGTATACCATCTATTAGGAAATCTTCAGTGAGTCATTCAGTGTCTTATCAAATAAACACCTACATGTCTATACGAGTCTCCCGACACTAATGGTTCACTGGGATAAACCATCGGACTAAGTCACGATATACGACATATACTGGTCTCAGTGGATTTTACTAACCGACCCGTGTTAGTAAATCTTGACCAGAAACTTTATTTAAGGATATACATCTTATAGTGCGCTTCCCAATGTCAATTACAAACTACGTTGTAACTACGTACTATATTGTAAATCCTAGGGTCTTTGTCTTATATACACGTATCACTAAACCAGATTTAGTTTCGATCTAATCGTAATCAGATATCTAATCGTAATTAGATCAAATAAGTGTATAAAAGAAAAGGGTGCTACCATTAAATTAAGTAATATTATGGAAAATATAATTACTCGTATTCATGAATCGGTCATAAATACGATCCGGATTGGCACTCCGAGCACCAACCCTAACAATTTCTCCCGCTTTCTCTAGTGCCAATCCATGATATCCTATACACATCTTAATGTGTATCAGATACTTATGGCCCTCAAGAGTTCACAAGCACTCATGAGGTAGGCAGCAACAAGTAAGCCCGCTTAAAAATCGAGTCTGTCCAACAAACCTAACCGTTTTCCTTAACCAGCATCATTTATATTTTATAGAATCCAAATTCCACATCAATATGACTTAGATGCTATATTAGTAATGTGCTATAGGTACTAAGTTGTCTATGTATTTAGAATCAAATCCAAATACTATAAGACAACCGCAAGCACAAAACTAATATCAACAGCTCTAATTATTGAGGTCACTTTGCAACTTCCTAAGTCAATACCTCAAAAGTCGCAACTGATTCCACTAATTAAGTAAAATCAACAATGACCCTCCCACTGCATCTTTTCTAACTTTGTATGACATAGACCATCTAATGTCATAATTAGGATCAAAACTAATATGACCTTATGGTTGCAGATTAAATTCTCCATGAATAAGAAACTCATTCTTAATATCTCAAAGATCACAAAGAACATGTTTCAAGAATCATCATATAGTCTGCAGCATATCAAAATAACTCGTAACAATTACGATTAAATTGACATCTTTAATTGCACATAATATACTATTCATTATGCCATCATCATATGATGCATAAGATTGACTAGATATTCCAATCAATCTCACTTTCGACAAAAGGAATCATTCTTTACGAAAGATGAATATTATATACATAAAAGACACGTTAACTGTCATACAGTTATACTAACTGTCATACAGATAGTCTTATTGTGTCATTTATTAGATCATATCTAATGCGTAACTAATGAGAGTATCTCACAAGTCTCTCAGTTTTATATCTTATATAAAACTTTATATCAAATATATCAGAGACTACTCACACTGCTTCTACGGAGAAAATAAGACTTAAGATATATAATACTAGAAAGAAATTTATACGCTCCCACTGACCCTACTGACAATCACGTATTCTCTATATTTCGATAAAACCAGATAATCTAACTGATATCAAAATCAGAGAACACAGATTTCCAGAAAGCTTATATGAGTCTACAATAAGCTCTATAAGCGAGTATATCAAACTGTGATTTTAGCAGAATACAAACTATAAGGCCATTCTAGAATGAACTCTTCAAAGAAACCACACGGATCTCTCATTCGAAGAAACCATTCAAGAACGCCACTTTGCATTCTTTAGCCAAAATACAATTTAATATTAACATTAACCAACAAAATCTTTATTGTTCAATTAGTGCGACTAGAGACAAGTATTCTCAGAATCTACAATAGATCGCTGAGTATAACCTTTCTCACTATCATACTGTAAAGGTCAAACCTTTATGAAGCTCACTTTGCTTTTGCTGCGCAAATAATTTGCACATTTTATGAACTATTCATAACGAAAGCTTAATCAAGTTCAAAACTCGATCGTAGTAAGCTACGAACAATATTAGATCTATGGTTCAATGCTAATTTCCGAAATCGATATCAAATATCGCTTCCACTATGAGTTATAGGATAATTTTCTTCGATAAGAAAACAACAAAATCATTAAGTATCAAATACTTTGTAAATGATTCTGACATCATATTGAACTTATATAGAAGATGTCTAAGGGTCTTTTCATCTTATTAATTATGTAGTTCCACTACAGTTCATCATTCTCACATTTGACTTCAATAAGTCAAGTTTTTTCTATAATCGTCAATATATGATGTTACTCACCAAGTAATAAAACAATTTTATTACTCAAGATTGTAGAAAATATATTCTATCAAACAGAATAAAATATTCCATTAAATAGAATAATTGATAAACCTTTTGTTGGACAATTATGACCCATAGCATCACTATTTGTACAGAACATGGCGTTGTTGTACAAATTAACTATGTGACAAAGGAAATTGCTCTTTTATCATTTGTAATTGGATTATCGGGATATATAAATGATAAAAGTCCATATGATTAGTACCAGATTAATAAGATATGAGACAATATTAATCCACGTAAGTTTTAATCATAAAATATCCATAGTCGTAGTATTATCGAGACTGGACATCGATAATGCAGAATAGGCTAGTATTACACTTGTGCATGTTATGGAAGCGTAACAGCATAGTTCTCATATATTTGGGTATTGGATACTCATGCAAGTATAATAGGAGGTTCTGTTTACCGATGGTACGGAAACAACTTCACTCTGGATAGATCCCTCGGAATCCCATTGGTAGTATGTCTATGTGTCTATGGGAATCCGAATCAGGGTAAATGTATTTGGTCTTAACCTGAGACTTACATCGCTAATACTTACGACAATCAGTATACTTTGGTTTTGGTCGTCTGGGGCTTTAACAGGTTCTGTGTACGCCTCTTCTTGGTATACTGAGAATCGTAGTGTATTGGGTGTGATGTCATGATGGAAGTATCACTTCAGTCATATGGAGATGATGATCATGCAGGATACGGAACTGGTACTCTTGTATGCTGCAGCTATCGGGATAATATGACAAGGTCATGATTATCCGATTATAGAGACTAGTTACCAGAGATCCGATATATGCTTCATACGGGGCATACACAATTCCAGCCCCAGGCCCAGTATGTGACATTCTGATACTGGATCGTAATACGTAATACTTTATATGCTACGCCTGACAAAGATTACATATTCCGTTAAAGAATATTTCTAGAGAATTAAATAGGCACGGTGCTTTGCTAGAAGCCAACCATGTCTTGTAAATCAGTAAGAACGTGGTACCGGGTACGCACGTATTCAGATAGTTCCATAACCGTATTTACTGCCAACATATCCAGGGATCTCTTGGGTCGCTTCCCGAAGATTCACCATTGAGATTTGACTCGAAAAGAAAATTAATCAGGGATTAATTATGAGAGAGAAAATTAATATGGATTAATTACGGCAATAAATTAATCTGTGATTAATTAACAGAGAAAGAATTAATTTAGGATTAATTGCGTCATGAATTAATCGGGGATTAATTCATGAAGAAGAGAGAATGCGATTAATTTGGAATTAATCGGTAAAATAAATTTAATAGTTAAATTGGACTTTTCTATTTAATTTATTTAATTGGGTTAAAATAATATATTGGATATATTAATTGAAATTAGATTTTAATTCGGAATTAAAATTAGATTTTAATTCTAGCGAACGAATTAATTTAGAATTAATTCGTTAGCGACTTCCATAATAATTTTGTGAGGCATTATTATTTAATTAAATTGGATTTAATTTCGTCACAACGGAAAATTCGTTTAATTGGATTAAACGAAGCCGTGCCCGAAGTGTGTTGAGCAAGCCCACTTGAATTTTGAATTTAAAATGTGGCCCACCAACTTACATAAAATGTCTTCACAAGATTGATGGTGGTAGTTGAAAGCATTTAATGAATCTTACACAACACACTTTTGGCTTTTACTTTTTTGAAAAGTATATACATTTTTTTGGAAAAGAAATTTGTAATTTTTTTTTAGAAAGCAAATACACAAAATCAAAAACTCTCTCTTCTCTCCCTAGCCATGGCCGAATGGGTTTCTTCTTGGAGGAGAAATTTTTTCTTTCAAATTTTGTTCAAGCTAGCACTTAAAGGAGTGAATCAAGGTTATAGGGAAACTCACCCAAGTGTTGGAAACACTCAAGAGGACTTGGAGCTTCCACCTAAATGCATAAAAAGTTTTGAACTAATGTGATCAATATGAGTATTTTCCGCAACTCTTTTTATTTTATTCACACACAAATCACTCTTAGATGATCTTGGCATGTTCTAGGAACACTAAGTTTGATTTAGAATTCTAGGGTTCATGGACTTTAATTTGGGAATTTATGATTGGAGTATGTATTTTCTTAAATTGATGGTTTGGTTGAGCTTGGATGATGTTGAATTGGATTTGTACATCTTAAGAATTGAGAAAAATTGATTAGATAAAAAATCCTCAATTTCCTTCGCCTTGGCCGAATGCACCCTAGGTTGGATTCATGGTGATTTTTTGAAAATTTAACATTTGGATATGTTATTTGCATGAAATGAATATTAATTGTTGGTTTAATTCGATTGAAATCGGAATTGAATGTTATTTCATGATTGCCGTGAGTTATAACCAAGTTATAATGAATTATTTTGCTTCAATTTGTTTTGGACATGAATTGGAAATGTTAAACATGATTAATTGAATTAATTAGTGTTTTGGAAGCATTAGATTAATTAATTAATTATGGTAATTACACTTGAATTGAATTAATTTGTAATTTGGAATGATGAATTAACTTAATTGTTGTATTTGGGCTTAATGGGCTTGGTTGGGCCAAGTTTGGTTTAGGATAATTGGTTGGATCCAATTGGGCCTAAAACCATTTCTATAAAGTCCAAATATGATAATTGGGCCTTTAATATTTTAATTTGGCTCTATATTGATTTTTGGCATATGGTGATTCCTAATTGGGCCTTGGCATCCTGGGTTTGATCCATAATGGCCAAAGCCTATGCCTAAAGAATTAATTAAAAGCCTATTGGACTTTAATTAAAAAGTATTGGATACTAATTGGGCCTTTGAGACCCATGTAGATTGGATTTGAAATCCAAGTCTAAAAGGCACTATTGAAAGTGTAATATATTTAATTTGGAATTAAATATGAATTAGTATTGAATATAATTTAAATTGTATTTAAAATTATAGTTCAATATAATTCAAGAATAAGTACTTTGAGTATTTATTCTTAAACGAGTTGGACTCGCGCAAATCAAATCATTGTTTGAACATTGGATGGTCATTAATCAAAGATTAATTAATTGGATTAGATTGATTGAATAACATGCTTTGTGTGAATACTTGGATGTATGTATGAATAATGTATATCAGATGGATATTAGAAGGGTGATGGCAATTTTGGAAATTATTGTAATAAATTTAGAATTTCTTAAATTGGACCTGCGTGTCCAGCCTATTACCTCTTT
Source organism: Zanthoxylum bungeanum (assembly GCA_019454045.1). Taxonomy (NCBI): domain Eukaryota; kingdom Viridiplantae; phylum Streptophyta; class Magnoliopsida; order Sapindales; family Rutaceae; genus Zanthoxylum; species Zanthoxylum bungeanum. Next base: position 7,776 of record SKCR01042326.1, read on the forward strand.
TCTTATTGTATTTCTCTTCTCACCAATTCCCCTCAATGTAAATGAGGTTTCTTTAGAAGTATTATGTAATTGAGTAGAAGTATGAATAGTGCTAGCGGGAGAGAGGAAATTGAGAGATTTGTTCTAGGAACAAGTTTGTTGTATATCCATCCGCATATCATTATTAAATTTTATTGCGCCTTATTATGTTTTTAGAATGCATGCTTAAGGGTGTATGATGAGAGCTGATTAAAGATAATAAATTGGTTGCCAATTTACGCGAAAACCCTCATTTTATATTAAGCATTTTTCCTTCCATTGAGTGATTCTCTCTCAAGATCAAGATTGGCATTGGTTTGTTGGCCAAAGTCAAGACCTTTGTCCATCGCGGATGTGTTTGAATCACAAAAGCTTTGTTCCATATCGTATGTCTTGGGCAAGTTGTGATTTGTTGGCCAAAGTCAATGTCACTTCTTGTTCATCGGCCTCGATTACGAAGCTTTCCCACAGTCAATGGGTCATGCTTAACTGGTTTCATTAAGCTTGTTGAGCCAAAGCCAAGCTTAGTTGATTCAGAGGAAAAAGGTATTAGATATATTGGCATATATTGGATATATATTTCGGACATGGAGGTCCACCTACTGGATCTAGGAATTGGATGGGATCCAATTGATCTTAGAGATCTACCTAGTTAAGTTTCATAAAACTTGTTGGCCAAAGCCAAGGTTGTGTGTTATTTAACGGGATCCTAGCCCACTAGGAAACTAGGTTTCCCGAGTACTCCACAGAGGGTTAGAGGCTCGCCGAAAAATAGTGGGAGACAAGTATTAAATTTGCAATTTCGTTTAGATACTTGCCAATACGCGCTAATTTCATGTTTCGTCATTAAAAAAAATTATATATATTAGTTGGACTAATATTCAATTGTTGTTTTAATTAAACAGTTGGACTATATTCAAACTACTTCATTTATAATTGATTATATAATTGGATTATAGTAATCAATATATTTGAATTTTACCGATCATTTATAGTTGATTATATAATTGGATTATAGTAATCAATATATTTGAATTTAACCAATCAAATTGTAATAAGTTATATAGTTATACTATAATAATCATTACATTAGATTGTACCCGAAATCGTTGATTGGATAGTTGGACTATAGCAATCAAGATAACTGAAAGATTAGCGTCAAAGAACATAATCCTAGGTGAAAATGTCTTTAACGACATAATTTTCTAGAATAAGAAACGAATCTCAGGATAGTCCTGGGAGATGAGAAGTTAATCTATTTGATATAGCGACCTCTCGGGCCTAAGCCCGCAGTTGAGCAAATAGTAGAGCATGAGCTTTGGAAGACTCATCGTAATGAAAACTTTAGTGCTTAATCCTTTATGCTTGCCGCAATGACTCCTTAATTCTTCGTCAGAACTAAGGATTAGATCCTTATAGTATGAAATTGAAATTGAAGGATCTTCATAGATATATTATTAACTCTTAGAAGTACTAATTGCAAAAGAAAACTCTTGGAGAGTTAATGGCTATGCTCAAGGAGGCAGAGCCAGAGCTTACAAAAGGGCAAGAAGGCAAGGCGCATATTACTTCGACATCCCAGAAGGCCAAGTGTGGGGACACAGGTCTGGGGCGACGCATGCTGTCCCAGGTTCGCGGCCCGGTTGGGAGTACGGAGTAGCCACGGGGGACTAAACCGGAGAATAATGGAGTCGCCACCCGGTGTGAACCGGGAAAATGAGATTTAAGGCCGCACTCACCCCTCGCAAGGGAAGACCTCAAACCGTTGGGTTCGGAATGGTCCCTTACATATGTCACTTGTAATGAAAGGATTTGCGTAATAATTTAATCAGGCCTAAGTAACACTTATTTCCAAGAGTATCATACTTCTAAATCCACATGCATGAAATTAATCATCACAACATGCAACATCACATGGCAATCTCACGAACATTTCTCAATCATATGATGGGGGAAACTAAGAACAACCTAATCATGCTTGAGTGCTATCTCATGAATATATTAACCAAATAACATGCTAACAGCCTAATCATTCTTGAATATCATCCCAAGAACACATCGAATGGATAAATGCAGGAATACAAATAATATGATTGACTACATAATGCAAGAAAGATCAACTAAGAGGCAATTATGCATGAATATGATGAGACAGACTCAGTTCAGTGTGTGTGCGTTCGTGTAGCGTTCATAAACACGTTCGAATGGTAAACAGAAGGTTCACGTTCGTGTAGCATTTGATAACGCGTTTGAACGGGACCATACCTGATGATACAAAATGCATGCGCGTTCGAGTAGCGTTTGTAAAACGCGTTCAAATGGGAAACATAAGGTTCTCGTTCGTATATCGTTCGATAACGCGTTCGAACGGGAACAGACCTGATGCACAAAATGTGATACAATACATATATAAAAAGCAAATGGCGAAATACAAGGTGCGGCGAAGCATCATTGCAAAGGATTTTAACCTCTTCAATTAGAGGACCTTTCATCGCACTTACTAAGCCCATGCGCTTATCTCAATGCATATAAAAATAAATACAATAACCTTAGACTTCGTATACCCGATTGAACACATCTTACATTCAACCGAATATACGTTAATCGGCGCGGCAAAACATCGTGGTAAAGGATTTTAACCCCTCCAAATATGAGACCTTTAATCTGACTTACTAAGCCCATGCACTCGATCGTATCATGCATACAAAGAATAAAGACAATCATATCAAACTTAGTATATCCGATTGAACATATCTTATATCCAACCGAACACACATCAACCGGCGCGGCAAAGTATTGTGGTAAAGGATTTTAACCCCTCCAAATAGGGGACCTTAATCCGACTTACTAAGCCCATGCGCTCGATTGTATCATGCATACAAAGAATAAAGACAATAATATCAAACTTAGTATGCCCGATTGAACATATCTTGCATCAACCGAACACACATCAACCGGGCGGCAACAAAGCATCGTGGTAAAGGATTTTAACCCCTCCAAATAGGGGACCTTTAATCCGACTTACTAAGCTCATGCGCTCGGTTGTTTCATACATACAAAAGTAACATGCATCATTCAAATAACGAAAAATAAATAAATCAAAGCAACATAAAACAAAAGAATGTGCCGTTACTCAAGTGGTACGTGGAGTTATATCCCGAGTACAGATCATACTACCGTCCATTCGGAATCGGCTATGAAATTTATGTCCGGGTTTCCATCCTATATACCACAAGAGGCGACATATTTTCCATTTCATTCAAGCCACAACATGCATCCACAAACGACTCTCATGCGAATAGAATTCAATAAACAATCAAAAGACGAATATAAACTAATGAGAAAAGTGCCCTCAGGTCTCTAACCTTTTAAATCACCTCTCGGATGTACGGTACACAATCGTCGAAAGGGTGGATGAACCGCAACTCTTCCGGTTCACTGGTTCACTGCTCTTGTTCGTTGTCTTACTATTTGAGTCATTGTTCTCCGTCTTTTGCTACTGCTTTTGACTCCGATTCACTGCCGTTTTGCTACTGTTTTGCTGCTGTATTTTAGTTACTGTTTTTGGGATGTTTTGGCTACTGTTTTGGGTGTGATTTTTGGTGGTGTTATGGTGTGGTTCGGGGCTGTTTTATGTGTGTTTTAGGGCTGCTGTGTGGCTGACGAAGTGGGGGTAGTGTGTTGAAAGGGCGAAGGTGAGGCAGTTTGTTAATTGTGTTGTGTTTATGGCGTTGAAGGGCTGTGTGGCATGGGCAGATTTGTGAGGCTTATGGACGTGTAGGGCTGATCGGTTTGTGAAGGTGCTTTTAACGTGAAGTCTTGGGGTTATTTTATTTTGTGTATTGTGATTTGTGTGAGTTGTGTGTATATTGTATGTATGAGCTAGGGGAATCATGTCTTGGTTAGGGGTTGTTTATATAGAGAAAGGTTAGGGCTACTCCTTGTCTCACAAGGAAGGGATTTGATTTGGTGTTGAGCAAGGAAAGTCAAAGATTGAGGGGGGACAAATTTGGTTTAGATTAGGAAGTCAATAATTTTAATTTGTTATAATTGATTTTAATTAGGCATGACATCTTTTTAATTTAGTATGTGATTTGGTTAGTTAGGAAGGAATCTTGTGTAATTGGTGGGTGAATATCTTAATTAAGGAATTAAAGTATTTGATTGATTTTAATGTTTATTTTAATTGGTATGTGATTTTTAGATTTGTTTTGATTTCACCATGTGTTAAATATGTGTTTTAAGTGGGCTTGGGCGTGTGGGCCAAGGCTTGGGCGAATTGGGCTTGATGTGAGGCTAGTAGCAAAACCAGAATTACCGACACCGTTCGAACGCTTCCTCGAACGCGGCACGAAAGCCCACAATCTGTTTGGCATTCGAACGTATACACGAACGCAGCACGAACGAAAACAGTGAACCTTGTTTATTCTGAATTTCCCATTCTGTTGTCCGTTTTCCGTGACCTCCGTGACTTAAAAGGTAGTGTCTCCAAATGAGACTCATCATAGGGACTTATATGGAAAAATGCAGTGCCTACAGTCGCCCTCACTTTGATGGGACCTGTGTAATGTGTAACAGTGACAATCCTATCAAAGTTTTGCAATGCATTTTCAATTACCTGGCTTGCCAGCTGCCACTTGACTTACCATGTGTTGAGTTGAGTTGATTTGGTGGTGAGGTGCTGCAACCCCTGGTTCATCCCCGAACCGTGCTCCTTTTTTAGAGCGCCATTTTCGGCATTTTTTGTGTTTGTGCTCCATTTTGGAGTGCCATTTCCGGCATTTGCTGTGTGTGTTCCATTTTGGAACGCCATTTTCGGCCTTTGCTGTGTGTGCTCCATTTTGGAACGCCATTTTCGGCATCTGTTGTGAGTGCTCCATTTTGGAGTGCCATTTTCAGCGTCTGTAGTGGGTGCTCCATTTTGGAGTGCCATTTTCGGCGTCTGTTGTGAATGCTCCATTTTGGAGTGCCATTTTCGGCGTCTGCTATGTGTGCTCCATTTTGGGGTGCCATTTTCGGCATCTGTTGTGGTAGCGGTCCATTTCTGAACCGTACTGTGCGAGAATGTGGCTCATTTTTGAACCGTTATTTGATGAGATGGTCTTTGCCGCTACAAACCTGCGAACACAAAACAAACATTGCATGTATGGGATATGTATGCATGTATGCATGTATATGTATCATATTCTGATGGGTTAGGCCTTCCTTGGTCCATTTCCGAACCGTGCTCCATTTTCAGAGTGCCATTTTCAGCGAGATGAGATGATGGTCCATTTCGAACCGTGCTCCATTTTCGGAGTGCCATTTTCGGTGAGATGTGATAATGGTCCATTTCCGAACCGTGCTGATAATGATGTGGGCCCCGCCCCCAGAGTACTATACCCGACAGAACTAATACTGAACCAATGTGGGCCTCACCCCCAGAATGCCATACCCGGCAGAAACTAATGCTGATGTGGGCCTCACCCCTAAGCTGATATTGATGTGGGCCTCGGCCCTAAACTGATATTGATGTGGGCCTCGGCCCTAAACTGATGCTGACATGGGCCTCGCCCCAGGACCGAGACTGATATTGGCCTCAGCCCCAGACTGATACTGATGTGGGCCTTGGCTCTGGGCTGATATTGATGTGGGCCTCAGCCCTAAACTGATCTGACATGGGCCTCGTCCCCGGACCGAGACTGATATGGGCCTCGCCCCAAACTGATACTGATATGGGCCTCGCCCCCTGCTGATACTGATGTGGGCCTCACCCCCAACAGATACTGATATGGGCCTCGCCCCCAGACTGATACTGATATGGGCCTCGCCCCCAGACTGATACTGATATGGGCCTTGCCCCCAGACTGATACTGCTGATATGGGCCTCAGCCCCAGACTGATACTGATTCATTTTTGAAACTGATGTGGGCCTCGTCCCTAACTGATACTGATATGGGCCTCAGCCCCAGACTGATACTGATTCATTTCTGAAACTGATGTGAGCCTCGGCCCTGACTGATACTGATATGGGCCTCAGTCCCAGACTGATACTGATTCATTTCTGAAACTGACTGTACTGTTGTTGCTTCCGAAGATTCCCCGTGTTCTAAACATTATTGAATTTCATAGTACCATGGTTGAATGCTTTTCTCAAATATAATCATGTTGTAGGTTGGAGGGAGAGACTCAGGCATGTAAACGAAATGAACGTCTTTATTATCATTTAAGAAATGGTTCGAACAGGTAGACCAAATCAATGTCTATATTAAAAATGAAGGATCAAATAAACTAGGAGGAACAACTTCATCATTTTCATCATTGCCTTCTCCCTTGACCTACGGTTCTTCACTATCATCCCCTATCTCCATGTAAGAAGCTTGGTGGTTAAGGGTTTGGAGGACAAAAGTTTCGAGCAATCCAGAGTTGATCATGTGGTGGGTGGTGGAACAGGGTGGTAATTTGGTGGGGGTCCAATATGTGTTGGTTGTTCTTTCTCTGGGTCAGGTATTTTGTGAGCATCGATGAGGTTTTGGATTTCATGCCTAAGGCGGGTGCAGTTGTCAGTTTCGTGGCCTCTCCTCTGATGGAAGTGACAATACAGGCTTAAGTCAAGGTTGGGTGGTATAAGATCTGGAAGTGGTTTAGGCTCTAAGGGTTTTAGGAGTCATTGTCCCTTCAACTTCTCAAGCACCTTAGATAACGGCTTCCCCAAGTTAGAGAAATGCCGGTTCTTGATGGCAGCAACCTCGGTAGTAGCAGGTTTAGTCTCAGAATGCCCCCCAAAAGTTCTTCTATTCTGGCCATAAAACTTTCTGTTTTCAGCCTCCTCTTCTTCAATATCCATAACAGTCTCTCTCAACTGTCAGAAATCAGTAATCATGGAGGTCATCCTCCTTAGCTTACCATAAATATATCGCTTTGTGCCCTTGATAATCATCTTAATTTGGTCTTTCTCTGAAGGCCGAGTCTGCATTTTCAGAAGCTGGCTTCTCCAGCGATCCACATACTCTTTGAAACTTTCATCTGGCTTCTGTTTAGTGTTCTCCAAATCACGGAGTGACAAGTCAATCTCTCTAAGTCTGTAACATACTGCTTCAGAAAAGCATCAGCTAGTTCCCTCCAATCTTCCTTAACCTTCTTCTCAATGCTATGATACCAAACCACAGGTGCCCCCTCGAGTGACATCCCAAACATCTTTTGGACTTGGCGCTGTGATAGGCCCACTGAACTCATGACTGAGACATATTGCTGCAGATGGACTCTCGGGTCTCCATTCCCATTAAACTTGGCCATGTCGGGCATTTTAAACTGAGCTGGCAGCTGTTCTCCGAAGGTCATTGCCTCATAATCTAACAACTCTTCATGTTTATACCCCTCATTTTGCGGGTAACATTTCAACCTGATCCCGAAGCTTATGAAATTCTGCCTGAGACCCAATCACTCTGCCTGTTGCAAACTCTGCCATGTCATCATCAAAAGTGGGGATATCATCCCCCAACCCGTTCAGAGACTCCTCACGCCTCATATTCTCAGAATTTCCCCCAGCACGGGGCACAACCATATTTGTCATGGCAGTAGTCAAGGCTTGCAACTGTTCAGTGACCTTGGTGAGACCGTTTTCCAACTGATCCATACGGGATACCTCAATATCTGATTCACTCATGTCTGTTCCAAGTATTTTGGTGAGTCTTCCCTTTTCCCTAACCCAACGAGAATCTATGATGGCTTTCAGAACACAAGGGTTAACATGATGTATGTATGCATGGGGTGCATGAGATGCATGTAACATATATAACATACTAAATCAACTAAAATTTTCAAACAAATCGGCCCGTTATCATTTTAGAAGCTTATGGGCTAACTGTCATAGGAGTGAACTCGTCCCAGTTTAAACGGCCCAACGAGATCACATTTCATGGCAAGGAGCCCAACTAAATCCAAATGGTAATGTTCCGAACACAAGCACAAAGTGGCCCATCAACACTTAGAAGCCTTTGGCCCAATCGTCATAAAATACGTTCTTGTCCTAGTTTAAATGGCCCAACAAGCCCATATCCCATGACAAATGGTCCAAATGGATCCAAACGACGATGTTCCCAAACACAAGCATACAGATAATGCAAACAATGATTTCTATATAGAATGGCCCATCAACATTTCAGAAGCTTTGGGCCTAATGGTCATAAGGTACGAACTCGCCCCAGTTTAAATGGCCCAGCAAGTCCGCATTTCTGACAATGGTCCAACTGCATCCAAATGAGGATGGTCCACAAGCACATACTCAAGGAAATAATTGTTACTTTAACCATACAACCCCGGTCTATGGGTGGGTTCACAAGAGTGTAGACAAAGGCTCTCATCGGCGAAGGATGGCCCACAACTAGGTCTCCCCAATCAAGGGTTCAAGCGACCAAGTGAGTGCACCCTTTGTTATACACTAAGGTACGTGCCAATGAGCTATGGTGTGTGACTGACTGTCAAATGGATTTCCCGTTGTAGATTCCCCAGAGGGAAGGTGGAGCGAGGCTCACTTAAATACCCAAGCCTCTTAGGCTCTTATCGCTTAGTGTCAGGAATAAACAACGAGTCCTCCAAATAGTCCATCACAATAGGCTACGGGTAGATGGCTATATAGGTGCCTTCACAGCTTTTCCTTCTAGAAAGGTAGTGAATGAAGGAAGACACCAAACCATTACCTAGCCTTAAAATGCCTTTGATTAAACCCCAATTTTATCCACTATAGACACGGTCAATTAAAACATAAATCCAAACATTACAAGACAATATATCGGGGCCGATTCTCTATCCCCAGTGGAGTCGCCAGACAGTGGGGACACATGATCTGGGGCGACGCATGCTGTCCCGGGCTCGCGGCCCGGTTGGGAGTACGGAGTAGCCACGGGGGACTAAACCGGAGAATGATGGAGTCGCCACCCAGTGTGAACCGGGAAAATGAGATTTAAGGCCGCACTCACCCCTCGCAAGGGAAGACCTCAAACCGTTGGGTTCGGAATGGTCCCTTACTTATGTCACTTGTAATGAAAGGATTTGCGTAATAATTTAATCAGGCCTAAGTAACACTTATTTCCAAGAGTATCATACTTCTAAATCCACATGCATGAAATTAATCATCACAACATGCAACATCACATGGCAATCTCACGAACATTTCTCAATCATATGATGGGGAAAACTAAGAACAACCTAATCATGCTTGAGTGCTATCTCATTATATTAACCAAATAACATGCTAACAGCCTAATCATGCTTGAATATCATCCCAAGAACACATCGAATGGATAAATGCAGGAATACAAATAATATGATTGACTACATAATGCAAGAAAGATCAACCAATAGGCAATTATGCATGAATATGATGAGACAGACTTAGTTCAGTGTGTGCACGTTCGTGTAGCGTTCGTAAACGCGTTCGAATGGTAAACAAAAGGTTCGTGTTCATGTGGCGTTTGATAACGCGTTCGAACGGGACCAAACCTGATGATACAAAATGCATCCGCGTTCGAGTAGCGTTTGTAAAACGCATTCGAACGGGAAACAGAAGGTTCTCGTTCGTATAGCGTTCGATAACGCGTTCGAACGGGAACAGACCTGATGCATAAAATGTGATGCAATAAATATATAAAAAGAAAATAGCGAAATACAAGGTGTGGCGAAGCATCGTGGCAAAGGATTTTAACCTCTTCAATTATAAGACCTTTCATCGCACTTACTAAGCCCATGCGCTTATCTCAATGCATATAAAAATAAAGACAATAACCTTAGACTTCGTATACCCGATTGAACACATCTTACATTCAACCGAATGTACGTTAATCGGCGCGGCAAAGCATCGTGGTAAAGGAATTTAACCCCTCCAAATAGGGGACCTTTAATCCGACTTACTAAGCCTATGCACTCGATCGTATCATGCATACAAAGAATAAAGACAATCATATCAAACATAATATATCCGATTGAACATATCTTATATCCAACCGAACACACATCAACCGACGCGGCAAAGCATTGTGGTAAAGGATTTTAACCCCTCCAAATAGGGGACTTTTAATCTGACTTACTAAGCCCATGCGCTCGGTTGTATCATACATACAAAAGTAACATGCAGCATTCAAATAACGAAAAATAAATAAATCAAAGCAACATAAAACAAAAGAATGTTCCGTTTACTCAAGTGGTACGTGGAGTTATATCCCGAGTACAGATCATACTACTGTCCATTCGGAATCGGCTATGAAATTTATGTCCGGGTTTCCATCCTATATACCACAAGAGGCGACACATTTTCCATTTCATTCAAGCCACAACATGCATCCACAAACGACTCTCATGCGAATAAAATTCAATAAACAATCAAAAGACGAATATAAACTAATGAGAAAAGTGCCCTCAGGTCTAACCTCTTAAATCACCTCTCGGATGTACGGTACACGATCGTCGGAAGGGTGGATGCTCCGCAACTCTTCCGGTTCACTGGTTCACTGCTCTCGTTCGTTGTCTTACTGTTTTGAGTCGTCGTTCTCCGTCTTTTGCTGCTACTTTTGACTCCGATTCGCTGCCGTTTTGATACTATTTTGCTACTGTATTTTAGTTTCTGTTTTTGGGATATTTTGGCTACTGTTTTGGGTGTGATTTTCGGTGGTGTTATGGTGTGGTTCGGGGCTATTTTATGTGTGTTTTAGGGCTGCTGTGTAGCTGACAAAGTGGGGGCAGTGTGTTGAAGGGGCGAAGGTGAGGCTGTTTGTTAATTGTGTTGTGTTTATGGCGTTGAAGGGCTGTGTGGCATGGGCAGATTTGTGAGGCTTATGGACGTGTAGGGCTGATCGGTTTGTGAATGTGATTTTAACTTGAAGGCTTGGGGTTATTTTATTTTGTGTCTTGTGATTTGTGTGAGTTGTGTGTATATTATGTGTATGAGCTAGGGGAATCATGTCTTGGTTAGAGGTTGTTTATATAGAGAAAGGTTAGGGCTACTCCTTGTCTCGCAAAGAAGGGATTTGATTTGGTGTTGAGCATGGAAAGTCAAAGATTGAGGGGGGACAAATTTGGTTTAGATTAAGAAGTCAATAATTTTAATTTGTTATAATTGATTTTAATTAGGCATGACGTCTTTTTAATTTAGTATGTGATTTTGCTTAGTTAGGAAGGAATCTTGTGTAATTGGTGGGTGAATATCTTAATTAAGGAATTAAAGTATTTGATTGATTTTAATGTTTATTTTAATTTGTTATGTGATTTTTAGATTTGTTTTGATTTCACCATGTGTTAAATATGTGTTTTAAGTGGGCTTGGGCGTGTGGGCCAAGGCTTGGGCGAATTGGGCTTGATGTGAGGCTAGCAGCAAAACCAGAATTACCGACACCGTTCGAATGCTTCCTCGAACGCGGCACGAACGCCCGCAATCTGTTTGGCGTTCGAACGTATACATGAACGCAACATGAACGAAAACAGTGAACCTTGTTTATTCTGAATTTCCCCTTCCGATGTCCGTTTTCCGTGACCTCCGTGACTTAAAAGGTAGTGTCTCCAAATAAGACTCATCATAGGGACTTATATGAAAAAATACAATGCCTACACCAAGGCTTGGCCGAAGGCTTCTGGGGGTGTGAAGAAAAGGGCAAGTCTAAATCGTCACAGTCTTCTGGGAAGACAAAGGACATATCCCAAGATGTCTGCCTAAACTGTGGCAAATGGGGTCACTGGAAGCGTGACTTCCGTATGGATAAGGCAGACATGAAGGAAGTGAAGATGGGCAAGGCTCCAACTTCAGATATGTTTGTTATAAACATGTCCACTGGTGGTTTTAAAATTGGATTTTAGATACTGGATGTGGTATATAAATATATGTACTGATGTGCGGGATCTACTGATTAGCAGGAGACTGGCTTCAGATGAGATCGACGTATGAGTCGGAAACGGGACGAGAGTCGCTGTTTTGGCCGTAGAAACCTAAGTTTTGGAACTGCCCTTTGGGCATGTACTTAAATTAGGAGACTGTTATAATGTATCTAGTTTGACTAGGAACATTATCTCTGTATTTAGTTTAACCTGTTGCGGGTATACCTTTATATTCTAGAACACTAAGTTTTTTGTTTATAAAGATGATATTGAGATAAGCACATTAGATGTGAATAACAGTATTTATGTTTAGAATATAAATGAATCTCAAACATATAATATGACAAACAAAAGCTCAAACTTTATGAATCTGTTGAGACTTAAAAGTGGCATTGTTGTCTGGGACACATTAACAAGATTCGTATATCCATACTTTCGAAGAATGGATACTAGGACGAATTTGATTCTAATTCATATGATGTCTATGAATCTAGTTTATTAGGCAAAGTCCCTAAAACACCTTTTACTAGGTAAAAGTGCAAGTGCCACCGATCTGTTAGCCTCCATTCATAGTGACGTAAGTGGGCCCATGTCTAGATAGGCTATCGATGAATATGAATACTTCATAACCTTTATGGATGTGGCATCACGTTACGGTTATGTGTATCTTATGAAACACAAGTCAGAAACTTTTAGAGTTTCGACACGAAGTAAGAAAACAGACCGGTAAAAGTATTAAAAACATTACGGTCGGACCATAGTGTAAAATACTTGAACATATGAGTTTCAAGATTACTTGAAAGAGTATGGTATTCTTTCACAATGGAATCCTCCCGGGACACCTTAATTTGACGGTGCGTCCGAACAAAGAAACCGAACTTTGTTGGACATGGTAAGGTTAATGATGAGTCGCTCTGAGCTAAAAATTTCCTTCTGAGGATACGTATTAAACAGTGCAATACTTATTTTGAAAAAGGTTCCATGAAAATCTGTTAGACAGACTTCATATTAGATATGAATAGGAAAGAAACTGGGTTTCTCATTCCTGAAGATTTGGGAATGATGGCATATGTTTGGATGATACCAAACTAGAACCCAAATTGGATAGTGCCTATTTGTAGGTTGTCCTAGAGAAAACAAAGTATAATAATTATACAACTCACAAGAGAACAATGTAATTGTTGCTCTCCATGCGGTTTTCCTAAGAGGAATTCCTATATGCAGTGATAAGTGGGAGGAAAGTAAAACTCGATGAAAATCGGAGTAATACTATTCTAGGCACCGAGTCCTCACGGAACACCAACAGTTTATCAGGGATGAAACTGTACCAATAATCTTCGAATACACAAGAACCGCATCGGTCGAAGAGAGTTAGAAAACAACCTAAGAGGTATGGGTTTCTGATCTCACCTCATATAAATATTAATCTTATTGAGAAAGACGAACCGGCTACGTATGATGAAGTGATACAAGGTATCCACTCCTTTTATGGCAATGAGCCATGAAGTCCGAAATGGATTCCATTTATGCCAACTAAGTTTGGACACTGGTTGATATACCAGAAGGCATTGTGCCTATTGGTACTAAATGTGTCTTCAAGGAAGACATACATGGATGGCAATATATAAATGTACATAGCTAGGCTTGTAGCTAAAGGGTATCGTCATCAACATTGTATTGATAACGATGAAACTTTTTCAATTGTTGCCATGATTAAATCCATTTGGATAATGCTTGCTAATGCTGCATATTTCATTTATGAAATATGGCATATGGATGTCAAAACCGCTTTCCTTCACGAAAACCGTTTTGGAGGATGTTTACAACTGTTGGACAATTATGACCCATAGCGTCACTATTTGTACAAATAATGGTGTTGTTGTACAAATTAACTATGTGACAAAAGAGATTGCACTCTTATCATTTGTGATAAATGATAGGAGGTCCTTATGATTTGTTCCTGGATGGAGAATGATATGAGACATTATCAGTCCACGAAGGATAAATCATTAAATATCCCTAGTCAAAGCATTGTCGAGATTGGACATCGACAAATGCGTAAAAGACTAGTATTACACTTGTGCGTGTTGTGAGGGCACAACGACATAGTTCTCATATATTTGGGTATAGGATACTCATGAAGTGTAATAAGAGGTTTTGTTTTACCGATGGTATGGGAAACAACTTCGGTCTGGATAGACCCCCTCAGAATTCCATTGGTAGTATGACTATGTGTCTATGGAAGTCCGAAATCAGGGTATGTGTATTTGGTATTAACCTGAGACTTGCAGCGCTAATACTTACGACAATCAATATACTTTGGTTGCGGTCGTCCAGGGCTTTAACAGGTTCTGTGTACGCCAATGTTGGGTATATTGAGAATCGTAGTGTGTTGGGTGTGATGTCAAGACAGAAGTGTCACTCCAGTCATATAGAGATGATGGTCACGTAGGATATGGTACTAGTACTCTTAAGTACTGCAGTCATCGGGATAAAATGACAAGGTCATGTTTATCCAATTATAGGACTAGTTACCAGACATCCGACATGTGCTTCATACGGGGCAGACACAATTCCAGCCCCAGGCCTAGCACTTGATCATCCGATACTGGACATAAATACGCAATACTACGTATACTACGCCTGATACAGATCCTTTATTCCTGTAAGGATGTTTCCGGAGAATTGGGCAGGCATGGCGCTTTGTTAGAGGCCAACCTTGTCTTGTAAATCGGTAAAACGTAGTACGAGGTACTTACGTGTTTGGATAGTCCGACGACCGAATTTACTGCCAACATATCCGGGGATCTCATGTGTCGCTTCCCAAAGATTCACCGATGATGTATGACTCGCACTCTAAATTAATATGGGATTAATTAGAAGAGAGAGAAAATTAATCTGGGATTAATTGCGGAGATATTTTATCTGGGATAAAATATCCATTAAAGAGAGATAACGGTTAATTTGGAATTAATCGTGAAATTAATATATTTGATATATTAAACGAAATTGGATTTCGACGCGGAATTAAAATGTGATTTTAATTCGGGCTAGCGATGTGAATAGTGATTTCGCTAGGCGTAATCATCTAATTACGACGCAACGGAAAATTTATTAATTTGGAATTAACGATCCCGAGCCCGAGATTATTTGCGAGCGCATTCGGATTTCGAATTCGAGTGCGGCACGTCAAATCAAGCGTCAAATCGCTAGTCGCATCTAGCGTCACATCAAGCGTCAAATCATGTCACTTTGAGTGATGTGACAATTGATTGATTGATTGATTGAGCGATGTGACTTGATGTGTGTGGTTGGAAATGATGGCTTTAATTGGTTTGACTTTTCTAAAGCCAAAATTTGGTATATGTTTTTTGAAAACAAATAAACCAAAATAAATTACGCATTTCATCATCTCTCCTCTCTTTTCCCTCTTCTCTCTCTCGCCCAAACAAGGGCTGTATTTTCTTGTTCTGTTTTCATGGAAAAACCGTGAGCAGTGGAAAGCCAAGACTGGGATTTTGTGGCAAAATCTCAAGTGCTAGCACACTTACGAGACATGCGAAGGTGATAGGGAAGTCTACCCATGAGCCGGGAATCAAATGACGAAGCTTGGAGCTTGGTTTCTTGTTGATTGAAGGCCGAACCAGTGAGCTCAAAAACTGCACTGCCATGAACCAACCAGTGGGCATAATTTCGTTTTTGTTGCATCTCGCGTCGCTTAACCGATCGATGTAAGTATTCCGCAACTTCTTCGATTTGTATTCGCACATATTTCATGCTTATTGTTGATCTTGGGACCTTAATAGAAACCAACAATGGCATCTAGAGCAAAGTTTGAGCATGAAAAAGTTTAGGGCTTAAAATTGGGTAAATTGATTTTGAGCATGATTTGATTAAATTGGATGTTTGAATATGCTTAAATCTTGTTGAATTGATGATTGATTGGATCAATTTGATCAAAATATGTTTGGAACATTTTCCCTAATTTTGGTGGTGTTGGCCGAATACTAATAGCCCTAAAATGTCTTGGATTTTTTGATTTTTGATTCATTGGATGAGTTAGAATCATTCGAGAATGTGATTTAATGTCGATTTTGGAATTAATTGGATTGAATTCGAATCGGACAAAAATCCCCTCCCTTGGCCGAGACTTTGAGCATGTGATTTGGGTTTGATTTTAATCAAAATGTGTTTGACATGTGATGATGATGATGAACATGATTAATTGCGCTAATTGGTGTTTTGGAAATATTGAATTGGTTAATTAATTGTGTTATACACTTTAGTTTAATTAAACATTAAATTTGAAATTTTTGTGTTTGGTTAAATTGGCTTAAAATTGGATTTGGCCTTTAATGTTGTAAATGGGCTTATTGGGCTTTGTTGTACAAAGTTGGGTTTAGGAAAAATTGGATGGATCCAATTAGTCCAAAACCGCTTCCATAAAGCTCAAATGCGACTTAATGGACCTTTAAAGTTTAATTGGGCCTAATGGGCCAAAATTGATTTCTGGGCTTATGGGGTAACTCCCGGATTGGATTTTGGTTATTTGGTTTGACCCGAGTTGACCAAAAGTTCACGCCTTAAGAAATTAATTAAAAGCCTATTGGACTTTAATTAAATTGACGTTGAACGTTAATCGGGCTTTGAGACCCGTTGCGATTAAATTTGGAATTTAAGTCGTAAAGGTTTAGTAATAAAGTGTAGTATTTAATTTGGAATTAAATAGCGAATTAGAATTGAATGCATATTAAATTGGATTTAATGATGTAGTTTAATTTAATTCGAGAATTCGTACTTTGAGTACTTATTCGCAAAATGAGTTTGACTCGAGCAAAATCAAATCGTTGTTTGAACATTGGATGGTCAGTAATTATCAGATTAATTAATTTGATTAGATTGATTGATAATATGCTTGTGTGAATACATGGTTGCGATGCATGAATAATGTATATCGGATGGATATTAGATGGGTGGGACAATTTTAGAAATTGTTGTAATAAATTTGATTTATTAAATTGGACCTGCGTGTCCAGCCCTATTACCTCATTATTCTTTGTATTCTCTTCTCACCTATTCCCCTCAATGCAAAATGAGGTTTCTTTAGAAGTGTAGTGTAACGGGTAGAAGTAATACATGTGCTAGCAGGAGAGAGAAAGGAAGAGATATGATCTAGGATCAATGTGTAAAGTATCCATCCGCATATCATTATTATTTTATTCATATGCGCTTTATTATGTGTTTAGAATGCATGTTTAAGGGTGTATGCTGATGAGACCTTAACAAAGATAATAAATTGGTTGCCAATTTGCACTCGAAAAACCCTCGCAAAATATTAAGCGTCTTTCCTTCCATTGAGTGATTCTCACTCAAGATCCGAGACTGGCATTGGCTTGTTGGCCAAAGTCAAGGCATTTGTTCGTTGAGGATGTGTTTGAATCACGAGAGCTTTGTTCTATATTGGTGTCTTGTCCAAGTTTTGGTTTGTTGGCCAAAGTCAAGACCACTTCTTGTCCATCGACATTGATTACGAAGCTTTCCATGGTCAATGGGTCACGCTTAACTGGGATCACTAAGTTTGTTGTGCCAAAGCCAATGCTTAGTTGATTCAGAGGAAAAAGGTTAGGTAATACATTGGATGTATTGGCATATAAAAGATATATGTTTCAGACTTGGATGTCCCCCTACCGGATCTAGGAATTGGATTGGATCTAATCGATCTTAGAGATCTACCTAGTTAATTATCATACAATTTGTTGGCCAAAGTCAAGATTGTGTGATATTTAACGGGATCCTAGCCCACTAGGAAACACGGTTTCCCGAGTACTCGACAGAGGGTTAGAGGCTCGCCAAAAAATAGTGGGAGGCAAGAATTGAATTTGCAATATTCTTTTAATTACTTGCCATACGCGCTCATTCAAATATCATTCGTCAAAAAAATTAAATGTTAGTTGGACTAATATTTAAATCGTTGTTTTAATAAATAGTTGGACTATATTGAAACTATTCATTTATAATTGATTTTATAATTGGATTATAGTAATCAATATAATTGATTTTAATCTATTAAATTATAGTTGATTAAATAGTTGGGCTATTGTAATCATTATAATAAATAGTACCAAAATCGTTGATTAAATAGTTGGACTATTAGAATCAAGATGTAATTGAAAGATTGACATTTAAAACATAATCATAAGGAAAATGTGTTTAAATGGTTTAATTTTCAAATTGGGAATAAATTTCAGGATGGTCCTGGAAAATAAAAAGTTACTTTATTTGATAAAATAACATATTATGCCTAAGCCCGAAGTTAAGCAAATAGTAGAGCATAATCTTTGGAAGATTTATGTAATGATAACTTTAGTGCTTAATCCATTAAGCTTGTCGCAGTAGACTCCTTAATTTCTGAAACAGAACTAAGGATTAGATCCTTAAAGAATTTTAAAGAAATTGAAGGATCTTCATAAATCTATACTTAGATTTTAGAAGTACTAAAATTGCAATAATAACTCTTGGAGAGTTAATGACTATTCTCGAGGAGACAAAGTCAAAATTTGCAATTAGGCAAGTAGCGCAAGACACACCTTACTTCGATATTATAGAAGGCCAAGGCTTGGCCAATGGCTTCTGGAGTGTTGAAACTGGCAAAGGCAAAATCATTATCATCATCTGGGAAGATAAAGGCCATATCTCAAAATGTCTGCTTTAAATGTGGTAAACAGGATCGCGGAAGCGTGACTGCCGTTTGGACAAAGCAAACATGAAGGAATTGAAGAACGAGCAAGGCTCTGACCTCAAATATGTTTGTTATAATTATGTTCACTACTAGTGTTAAAATTAGATTTTAAAAACTTAGTGTGATACATAAATATATTGATGTTCAGAATCTGTTTTGAGCATGATACTGACTTCAATCGAGATTAATCTGCGAATTGGAAACGGGATGAAAGTCGCTGTTTTAAACGTAGATACCTAACTTTAGGAACTATCCTCGGGTGTGTACTTAAATTAGGGAACTGTTATAATGTAACTAGTTTGACTAGAAACATTCTCTTTATATCAGTGTTTAACCCGCTGCGGGTGAACCTTTATATTCTAGAACACTAAAGTGTTTTATTATATAAAGATGATATTGAGATAAACACATTAGATGTGAATAACAGAATTTATATTTTGAATATAAATAAAATCTCAAATATATAACATGACAAATAAATAGCTCAACTGATTTGATCAGAAAGAAACTAATTTGTGGCATTGTTGTCTGGGACACAATCAAACAAGACTCGTATATCCACTCTTTCGGAGAGTGGGTGCTAGGACACAATTGATTCCAATCAAATAAAGTTTACGAATCTAGTTTATTGGGCAAAGTGCCTAAGACACTATTTACTTGGAAAAAAATGTTAATGCCATCGACCTGTTAGCCCTAGTTCATAGTGAAGCAAGTGGGCCCATGTATAGCTAGGTTAGATGTGGATATGAATATTTCATGACCTTTACGGATGTGTGGCATCGCGTTATGGTTATGTGTTTCTTTTGAAGAACACAAATCGGAAACTTTTATAGTTTCGACACGAAATAGAAAAACAAATCGGCTAAAGTATTAGACCGTCACGGTAAGACCGTAATGGAAAATACTTAAGCAATAAGTTTCTTATAAACTTGAAAGAGTAAAGTATTCTTTCAAATGAGGACTCCTCCCGGAACATATCAGTTTGACGGTGTGTCCGAACTGAGTAACCGAATTTTGTTGGACATGATAAGGTTAATCACGAGTCGCTATGAGCTACCATTTCCTTCAACGGATAAGCATTAAACAGTGCAGAACTTATTTTGAATAAGGTTCCATTAAAATCTGGTTGACAGATATCATATTAGATATGAACAGGAAAGAAACCGGGTTTCTCATTCCTGATAATTTGGGTATGCTAGGCATGTGTTTGGATGATACCAAACAAGAACCCAAATTGGATAAGTGCCAATTGTAGGTTATCCTATGGATACCATAAGTATTGTACTTATACAACTCACGAGAGAACAATGTAATTGTTGCTCACCATGCGGTTTTCCTAAGAGGAATACCGATATGCAGTGGTAAGTGGGAGGATAGTAAAACTCGATGAAAATCGGAGTAATACTATTCAAGGCACCGAATCTTAATGGAACACAAATAGTTCATCAAGGATGAAACTATACCATTAATCTTCGAATACACAAGAACCGCGTAAGTCAGAGAGAGTCAGAAAACAACCTGGGAGGTATGGGTTTCTGATCTCACCTCATAAAGATGTCTATCTTATTAAGGTATATCAACTGACTACGTATGAGGAAGTGATACAAGGTATCGACTCCTAATTATGGCAAAGTGCCATGAATCCGAAATGGATCCATGTATATCAACTATGTTTGGACACTAGTTTATGTACCGTAAGGTATTGTGCCTATTGGTACTATATAAGTCTTCAAGGAAGACATACATGGAAGGTAACAT
This sequence comes from Zanthoxylum bungeanum, assembly GCA_019454045.1. NCBI lineage: Eukaryota > Viridiplantae > Streptophyta > Magnoliopsida > Sapindales > Rutaceae > Zanthoxylum > Zanthoxylum bungeanum. The sequence goes on from SKCR01042326.1 coordinate 28,132, forward strand.
ACCAACGTATAAAGCTAGGCTTTTAGCGGAAAGGTATCGTTATCAACATTGTGTTGATTACGATTCAACATTTCATCTGTTGCCACGATAAATCCATTTGGATAATGCTTGCTAAGCTGCATGTTTCATTTATGAAATATGACAACTTTACGGGAAAATCGCTTTCCTGAAAAGGAAACCTTTCGGAGGATGTTTATAACATCCTGTCGGTTTTGTCGTACAATAACTAGCAAACAAGGTTTGCAGGTTATACGATCCATGTTTGGATTGAAGCAAGCATAGTTCTTAGAATTATCGTTTTGATGTAAATATAATGGTGTATGATTTAATTCAAAACGAAATGATTCTTGTGTATATAAGAGGGTTAGTGGGAGCGCACTGACAGTGGCTGTCCTATATAATAATGATAATATGTCATTTCTTGGAAATGATATTCCCATAAATACAATCGGTGAAAGCTAGGCTTTTGAGAAAACTCTCCGAGAACTCGTACATTGAAAAATGTACGTGACCTGGTGTCTCATACGGTTTGAGCATATGGATTCACAAACAGGCCAATCCAAGTGATAGTCAATAGATTGACATTAGGAACATCCATTAGTATCTTAGAGAACTAAGGATGCTGTCTTAGTCTATGGAGAAGGAGAACTTGAAGTGACTGGGATCACTACTACAAGTTTCCTAAACTGATAAAACGACTATAAGTCGCAAACGGTACTATAAAGTTTGAATAACGGTACAGTAAGCTGGAAATCTTCCAAGCAAGATACTGTTACTGAATAAACAACAAATGTGGGTTATTGTTGCAGCTGAGGCGGCAATAGAAGCCTTCTAGGTCGATAACAAATCTAATTAGATTAGATATAATTATGTTAGCAGCTGAGCTAGGCTTGAGCACAAGCTAAAGAATTAATGGTCTCATCAACGATCCATATACATACTTTGATATTCATATGATTCGTTCGGATCATACATCGTGGCGATGTGATGATCGAATAAATCGCATCGGATGATAATCATGAAAATCCGCTGACGAAAACTTTTCTCAGCAATTTGAGCCAACCGTACTGAGTTCGGGTGTCAGACATTTGAGTGACTGGCTATAGGCCAAGTGGGAGATTGTTGGACAATTATGACCCATAGCGTCACTATTTGTACAGATCATGATGTTGTTGTACAAATTAACTATGTGACAAAAGAGATTGCACTCTTATCATTTGTGATTAGATCACTTAGATGTATAAATGATAGGAGGTCTTTGTGATTTGTTCCTGGACAGAGAATGATATGAGACAGTATCAGTCTACGAAGGATAAATCATTAAATATCCCTAGTCAGAGCAATGTCGAGATTGGACATCGATAAATGCGTAAAAGACTAGTATTACACTTGTGCACGTTGTGAGGGCACAACAACATAGTTCTCATATATTTGGGTATAGGATACTCATGCCAGTGTAATAGGAGGTTGTGTTTTACCGATGGTACAGGAAACAACTTCACTATGGATAGACCCCCTCGGAATTTCATTGGTAGTATGACTATGTGTCTATGGAAGTCCGAAATCAGGGTAGGTGTAGTTGGTCTTAACCTGAGACTTGCACCGCTAATACTTGCGACAATCAATATACTTTGGTTGCGGTCGTCCAGGGCTTTAACAGGTTCTGTGTACGCCAATGCTGGGTATATTGAGAATCATAGTGTGTTGGGTGTGATGTCAAGACGGAAGTGTCACTCCAGTCATATGGAGATGATGGTCACGTAGGATACGGTACTAGTACTCTTAAGTACTGCAGTCATCGGGATAAAATGACAAGGTCATGTTTATCCGATTATACAGACTAGTTACCATACATCCGACATGTGCTTCGTACGGGGCAGACACAATTCCAGCCCCAGGCCAAACACGTGATCATCCGATACTGGATAGAAATACGCAATACTATGTATACTATGCCTGATACAGATCATGTATTCCTATAAGGATGTTTCCGGAGAATTGGGCAGGCATGGCGCTTTGCTAGAGGCCAACCTTGTCTTGTAAATCGGTAAAACGTAGTACGAGGTACTTACATGTTCGGATAGTCCGACGACATAATTTACTGCCAACATATCCGGGGATCTCATGGGTCGCTTCCCAAAGATTCACCGATGACGTATGACTCACACTCTAAATTAATCTGGGATTAATTAGAAGAGAGAGAAAATTAATCTGGGATTAATTGTGGAGATATTTTATCTGGGATAAAATATCCATTAAAGAGAGACAACGGTTAATTTGGAATTAATCGTGAAATTAATATATTTGATATATTAAACGAAATTGGATTTCGACCCGGAATTGAAATGTGATTTTAATTCCGGTGAACGAATTAATTTAGAATTAATTCGTTAGCGACGTGAATAGTGATTTTGCTATGCGTAATCATCTAATTACGACGCAACAGAAAATTCGTTAATTTGGAATTAGCAAACCCGAGCCCGAGATTATTTGTGAGCGCATTCGGATTTCGAATTCGAGTGCGGCACGTCAAATCAAGCGTCAAATCGCTAGTCGCATCTAGCGTCACATCAAGCGTCAAATCATGTCACTTTGAGTGATGTGACAATTGATTGATTGAGTGATGTGACTTGATGTGTGTGGTTGGCAATGATGGCTTTAATTGGTTTGACTTTTCTAAAGCCAGAATTTCCAACGGAACTTGAGGTGACTAGGTTCACCGCTGCAAGTTTCCAAACCGACAAAGACGACTTTAAGTCGCAATAAGGGTACATATTTAGTTTGAATAACGGAACAGTGAGATGGAAATCTTCCAAGCAAGATACTGTTGCCGAATAAATAACAAAAGAGAAATATTGCTGCAGCTGAGGGAACAAAAGAAGCATTTTGGATCTATATAATCCTAATTGGATTAGGAGTAGTTCTGTTAGCAGCTGAGCTAGGCTACAGTGCAGGCTAAGGAACCGCGGTCTCATCAATGATCCAAGTATATACTTCGACTATTTCATCTGATTCGTCAGATCATACATCATGGCGATATGATGATCGAATAAAACACATCAGATGATAACCTTCAAAATCGGCTGACGAAAGCTGTTTCTCAGCAAAAATTTGGGCAACCCGTACATAGTCAGGTGTTAGACACTTGAGTGATTGGCTATAGGCCAAGTGTTAGATTGTTGGAAAATTATGACCCATGGCATCACTATTTGTACAGAACATGCGTTGTTGTACAAATTAACTATGTGACAAATGAAATTGCTCTTTTATCATTTGTATTTGGATTACCGGGATATATAAATGATAAAATTCCATATGATTAGTACCCGATTAATAAGATATGAGACAGTAGTAATCCACGTAAGGTTTAATCATTAAATATCCCTAGTCGTAGTATTATCGAGACTGGACATCGATAATTCGGAATAGGAAACTATTACACTTATGCTTGTTATGGAAGCGTAATGGCATAGTTCTCATATATTTAGGTATTGGATACTCATGCAAGTGTAATAGGAGGTTCTGTTTACCGATGGTACGGAAACAGCTTCGCTCTGGATAGACCCCTCGGAATCCCATTGGTAGTATGACTATGTGTCTATGGGAATCCGAATCAGGGTAGGTGTATTTGGTCTTAACCTAAGACTTGCATCGCTAATACTTGCGACAATCAATATACTTTGGTTTTTCTCATCCGGGGCTTTAACAAGTTCTGTGTACGCCTCTTCTGGGTATACTGAGAATCGTAGTGTATTGGGTGTGATGTCAAGATGGAAGTATCACTTCAGTCATATGGAGATGATGATCACGCAGGATACGGAACTGGTACTCTTGTATGCTTCATCTATCGGGATAATATGACAAGGTCATGATTATCCGATTATAGAGAGTAGTTACCAGAGATCCGATATATGCTTCGTACGGGGCATACACAATTCCAGCCCCAGGCCCAGCATGTGACATTCTGATACTGGATAGTAATACGCAATACTTTGTGCTACGCCTGACAAAGATTATATATTCCTTTAAAGAATATTTTTGGAGAATTGGGTAGGCACAGTGCTTTGCTAGAAGCCAACCATGTCTTGTAAATCGGTAAGAACGTGGTACCGGGTACGCACGTATTCGGATAGTCATATAACAATATTTACTGCCAACATATCCAGGGATCTCTTGGGTCGCTTCTCGAAGATTTACCGTTGAGATTTGACTCGAACAGAAATTTAATCTGGGATTAATTATGAGAGAGAAAATTAATATGGGATTAATTACGGCAATAAATTAATCTGGGATTAATTAAAAGAGAAAGAATTAATCTGGGATTAATTGCGTCATGAATTAATCGGGGATTAATTCATGAAGAAGAGAGAACGCGATTAATTTGGAATTAATCGGTAAAATAAATTTAATAGTTAAATTGGATTTTTCTATTTAATTTATTTAATTGGGGTAAAATAATATATTGGATATATTAATTGAAATTAGATTTCAATTCGGAATTAAAATCAGATTTTAATTCTAGCGAACGAATTATTTTGAATTAATTCGTTAGTGACTTCCGTAATAATTTTGCGAGGCATTATTATTTAATTAAATTGGATTTAATTTCGTCACAAAGGAAAATTCGTTTAATTGGATTAAACGAACCCAAGCCCGGAGTGTGTTGAGCAAGCCCACTTGAATTTTGAATTTAAAATGGGGCCCACCAATTTACATCAATTGTCTTCACAAGATTGATGGTGGTAGTTGAAAGCGTTTAATGAATCTTACACAAAACACTTTTGACTTTTGCTTTTTTGAAAAGTATATACACGTTTTTTGGAAAAAAAATTTGTAATTTGTTTTTAGAAAGCAAATACACAAAATCAAAAACACTCTCTTCTCTCCATAGCCATGGCCGAATGGGTTTCTTCTTGGAGGAGAATTTTTTCTTTCAAATTTTGTTCATGCTAGCACTTAAAGGAGTGAATCAAGGTGATAGGGAAACTCACCCAAGTGTTGGAAACACTCAAGAGGACTTGGAGCTTCCACCGAAATGCATACAAAGTTTTGAACTCATCTGATCAATGTGAGTATTTTCCGCAACTCTTTAGATTTTATTCACAAACAAATCACTCTTAGACGATCTTAGCATGTTCTAGGAACACTAACACCTTTCACTCGAACCTCCAAGGCGCAAGTACTTTCAATTATATAACAATTATACAAAAGAAAGTTTCAAATCTCAAACTTTTCAAGATTCGAATTTTGTACTATACATATCATATATGTAATTGTATAAAAAAATGGAACCTTAATTAAATAGATGAATTAGTGTTACTGGAGCATAACCCCAAAAGTATTGAAAAAAAAATCGGTAACACTCAATATCAACGAATCAAATCATATAAGATTTGATAACTCCCACTGACCAATTCCATCAATATGAAATCGTGGAAGTTTAATATTGAGAAAGAATCACATTCCTTAGATAACTTTAGAACCAATTGCCTTAAATTCATGTGTTTGATCATATCAAACATCCTTGAACAATTCAAAGACGCCTAATGAATTTCTTAAAGATACAGTTTTCAACACTACAGATAGAATATCCTTGAACTATTCAAAAAAATCTATCCGAGTTTCATTAGAAACATATTGACAGTTCTTGAACAATTCAAGACGTTCAACATGTTCTCTATTAGAAACACGTAACTAAGTCATGACAATTCATCAACAAAGTTACGGAGCAAAGAAAAACTATACATGGAAATTTCTAATTCATTAAACTACATACTTCCAAAGTATTATTTTAATAAATTTGTGGTCCAATGACGATCATTGGTTAAATGAGATTTAATCACACCCTGAATACAATATTCCTTAAATGGTTAAGGATATGTGGTGTGAACTCATATCAGACCATCCTTTACCATACAGAATAAGCATCTAATGCTTTTATGATAAAAAACTCATAAAGCATGGTTCTAAGTTATTTAGTTAACCAAATATTTTCTTAATGTTTATTTTTTCATTAATGACACTACTAGTCGTCTTAAAATATGTAACAACTGTTAATTAAGAACAAGTAACTATCCAATAGTCATAAAAACTGACATCAAATATCAAAATAGTCATTAAACATTATTTTAAATAACTAGACGAGATATCTGGTATCCAATACATATGATTATCGTATTGTGAGAATCTATATTCTATATAAACAACTATACACATCTCCTTTCTTAAGCTTTATAATTTACATTCAATTATTCGCAACAATTGCAAATGATTGACTAGCAAACTGTGTCAGACACATGACTTCTAAAAGTCGCTAAAGCCAAGGAACGTCATTAAAGGATAAACATATACTAATGAGGTTTTCTTAATGCTAGTCAAGAATCTTAAGACATGAACTATTCAAGTCAATTCTTACTGCATAAGAAACAATTCTAACTAGACAGTTATATCCTAAACAGATATCCATTTAGATTACCTAATCGCGACTTAGAAACTAAGTCACAAACCATCTTGATTTTTCAAGAAAATCGGAACAACAGTTCCCGATGGTTTTAAACTACTCTAACAATATCTAAGTCTACTGTTTTTCTAGAATCTATTATAGAATTACGCAACCATAAGTAAAGTCAGAAAACCTATTAATGTAATAAGCTATGCAGTGGATTAGAAGTGCAAATCTATAAACAATATAAAATTAAGGAAAACAAAAGCAGTTAATTCCATAAAATTACGCACTGTTTAAGTTATGGATTTTAAACTCAGCAGTGTCTCCCACTACTTTATGTAATACTGTAATCCCCAATGGACAACGGGAATTCAATAATTAAATCGAATTCCATAGTGAGAGTAGGATCCCATGAATATATTTCGACTCACAGCTTCGGCATGATCTCGCCTATGTATATTCATTAGGTAGACAACTCATTGTCAATCCCTCACCAGTGACTCCTTGTTTTGGTCCTGATCGTTTCTTGTTATGACAATTTTGGCACGTTCATAAGGAGGCGTATCAAGGCTACACTTGTCAATGACAAACTCAAGCTACCGATGTGGTCTTGACAGATTTGACACGTTCAAGATTTCTACTTTCACTTGAATTTGTCCAATATCATTATACAACCGGTATGGATAATAATTCTATAACCTACACCCTCACAACTTTGGCACGATCTCGGATGCAGTTATAGAAAGATACCCATAAACCGTACTAACAAGACGAACCAAGAAACATGTATCCAATACACATCACTTTACAGCCTTATTTTAAGCGGGGATTTTCCTCAGGAAGATATACTCTACATCAAATGCAGAATTTTAATCTAAATCATTTTCTAAACAATTCAATTCTAGCTTAGAAAACATAACACAATTTAACAATTAAATTTCTGTTATATTTTCCGTTAACGTAGAACCGAAAAGTAAAGAAACATATCTAGATTACATGCATGTGCGAACATTAAAATTAGATTAAACATCAAATATCAAGCATGAATAATGTAATGGATGAAGCATCAGACCTGCTCTGATACCAATTTTTGTTGGGGTTTTTGGGCGATGAGCGCAGCAGAAGCGCGGTTCGAGCGAAATCGTAATTTAAAACTTTTTCAAATTAACGAATAAATTATTCAATAGCTAATATGAATAATTTATTCATATTTCACCAAAACGTATTTATTCAATATCAAATATTGACATAAATAAGTTTGAAACTTCGCGAAACTTTTATGAAAACCATCTTTCCGCAAACTGACGCAAAACACATTTTCGACTGAACCGACCACCCGACACTTATGGAGACTGCCCAGGTCAGCCCCAATAGTCTCAGGGCAGTTCATGGGCTGCCTGAACAGTGACGGATTCACTGTTTGGGTAGCCATCACCCAGTTGACTCAGAAGTCACTCGGTAACGGCGTTTTTTTGCCGTTTTCACTTATTTCAACCCAGAAACAATTTCTGACAATTGTTCCAACACCCAAAATACATCCAAAACATTAATCAAACATAATTATCATCACCAAATGCCCAGAAAAATCAGATCTGGACCGAAAGCAACAATAACCAATTTTCATGCTTAAATCCAATTCTTTCAAGATTAATCTAATTAGTGAAACACCAATTCAAAGTCACAACACATGAATAACTCTAGAAAAATTCTAGGCATAATAAGAGTGGCTATCACACTCTAGAATGGTAACAAGGTTGTCCAACAATAAATTGAACTCAAATTACTATAATCTAGTTCAATAAACATTCACACATGCTTAAACACTTCCAATTCATTATCCAACATCAAAAGCCCCAAATTTATAAAAAGGAAGAAACCCTAGAATCAAACTAGAAAAATCAAGAACATGAAACAAAATTTCAAGCTTAAGGGGGTTGAAAATTACCTTTAATCTTTCATTTTTCCTAAGCGTTTCATGATTTTTCTGTTCCTTTTCTTCATGATTTCTTGAAACCATTATTGGAGATATTGTTTGGAGGTGGATCGGTCATCATGCTTCCCTTGGAAGCAAAGGAAAAATTTTAACATTTAAAATTAGTGATGACCGACTATTAGGCGCTTTTTTGTCATTTTGGTTATTTAATCAAATTAAATACTAATTAATTTTATGTAAACCAATCAAATTTGCAAACATAAAGTACAATTAAGTCATGCCATATGGTCCAATAATAATTGGACAAATTCCATAACATTTATGGAAAAAGTTTATTAATTAATAATTCAAATATTTAACAATTAAATATCCAAATAATTAATTAATATAATTATTATATATATGAATTTTTATTTACAATAAATAACAAATACATATATTTATGGCATGTGTCAAAATCTCATTGATGAATAATTAATGTGTATCTAGTCGTATTATGCATCAAATATAAATACAAAATAATTATTATTGGCCAAAATCCCCTAATGCATGTGTTAGTGTTTAACCGATTAAACGATCTGAATTAACTTATTAAATCCGGTGAAGTATTATGAATAATCTGCATTATTCATATCGAGTTGCCCAAGTGCTCAACGTGTACACTTCATAGTGTGAGACTCTCTAAGTTTAGGTTTATCCGTCACGAAATTCAATTTCGTGTCCATAATCCACCCACTCATGGACTATGACGACCACAGATAATCTCGCTAAACTATGCAAGCCGAGGTCATTGCATACGTATAATCCCTCCGTCACAGGCTATCTGTATTATACCTGAGATATAGATAACAACGTCAAATTAGTTTGGTATAATACAGTCGACCATTAATTTACGATCTCGAAATAACACTCGGAACTAATTTCCGAAGTTATACCACGACCATGGATTTACTAGATCGTAAACACGTGAGGATTTCTATGCCATGTACATAGGACTGACATATCCTTTCTTAATATGCACTGGATATCCTGAGAATCAGTCCACACCCAACGAACAGGCGGGGGTCTGATTATGAATAGATCGTTGACGTAACCATTATCAAAGTGTGGAGGATAACTCATATATCCCACTGTGTTATCTCAAGTCGAAGGACCATTATGCTCGCTCAACTCGAGAAGATTCATATTGACGTTGGTGTACCATCTATTAGGAAATCTTCAGTGAGTTGTTCAGTGTCTTATCAAATAAACACCTACATGTCTATACGAGTCTCCCGAGACTCATGGTTCAGTGGGATAAATCATCGGATCAAGTCACGATATACGACACGTACTAGTCTCAGCAGATTTTACTAACCGACCCGTGTTGGTAAATCTTGACCAGTAACTTTCTTTAAGGAAATACATCTTATAGTGCGCTTCCCAATATCAATTATAAACTACATTGTAACTGCGCACTATATTGTAAATCCTATGGTCTTTGTCTAATATACACATATCACTAAATCAGATTTAGTTTCGATCGTAATCAGATATCTAATAGTAATTAGATCGAATAAGTGTATAAAAGACAATGGTGCTACCATTATATTAAGTAATATTATTGTAGGCATTGTATTTTTGCATATAAGTCCCGATGATGAGCCTCGTACGGAGGCACTACCTTTTATGTCACGGAAGTCGCGGGAAACAGACGTTGGAAGGGAAAAGTCAAGAATTGACATCTTATTGGATTTAATTCCCTCGCTTAGCTTCAGGTTTGCTCGTTAGGCCTCTGTGTTAAAATTTATCCCCGGCCCGAACCTTAAACCAAAACCCAAACACACACCACTACCCACATAAATTCAAAAAATCAATTAATTAAACCTACCCCCATGCCCCACGTCACTACACAAATTCAACAAATAAATAAGACACATCACAAACAAAATAAACTCATTAAATAAACCAAAGCAACTCCCTCGCGTGAACAAATTAATTGAACCCCACTCACTAGCACCTCACGCCCAACACTTCACACAAGAAACAAAACCAATTAAATAAACCTAACTTTTCTCTCTCCTTCACACACAAATTCCACAATGCACATGTCTCACATTACCAAGCAACAAATAACAAGTCACAAGCCAAACAAAGCAAACAAATCATAAGAAGCCAAAACCCTCACACCACTTTAGCACCTCACGTCCAAATTCAATAAAGCACACCCCCCTTTTCAAAAGCCACTATTTCCATTAAATATATTGCCCCCATAATAAATGATCCAACACTCCAACCTTTCACCAAATAACAAAAACATTATTTGGCCTCATTCTCCACCTCAACCCTTGACCATTATAAAAAGAAACAAAAAAACCCTTGTTCCCTAGAGAGGCATACGAAAAGAATCCTTCACGCCTCATCTCCCATGAACCCTCAGCAACTCACCAATAATAAACCCTAAATCCAACCATGCACACGTGAATAAACAACAACAAAAACCGCCCAAGGATCTCATCTCTCTCTCGACAACTCACAATTAGCCAAAAACCCTAAGCCACCTTCTCTCCACTCACAACCAGCAAAACAAACCATATAGAAACAACCTAACTGCCCCCTAAAGCCAAGTCACTCAAGACACTTCAGACCACACGCCCACTCCCTCTTCATGCATCAGCCACGCCCATTCTCTCTCAAAACGCACTCAGGCGCAGCCCTCTACTGAAGTAACCATCACGCCACTGCCACTCATTTACCTAGCCAATGTTCCATAAACTACCCCTTACATAGCCACGTACATGCCTCTGAAACACACACCACGCCTTCTCTCCCAGCCATACACGTGAGCAACCATCACGCCACTGCCCATAATTTACCTAGCCAACGTGCCACAAGTACATAACATCCTTGCCTTCAGAGTGGCCTTAGATCCACGCAGCCCATTCACTCTCAATAACGTGAAATGCACACATAAGCAGCCCTCACGCCCTTAGCAGCACTGCCTCACCCCTGACCGAAATCTTAGCAACAAAATAGCTAGCCGAGACACACAAGCAGCCTCCACCCAAGCAACAAGAAAACGCACTAAGCCTGACCCCAAGACAGCCAGAAACAGCCCCTAAACCAAGCCAACAAAATGACTCCAAAATAGTCCCTTAAACAGCCCCCTGCAGTCCCCAAAATAATTCAGAAAATCACCCCTTAAACCTAGACAAAAATAGTGAACAAACATACCCCAAAATAGCCAAAACAGTGAACCAAAACCGTCCCCAAACAATGAGCAAAACAACAGCAAAAATAGTCCAGAACAGCGACAGAAAACGAAGAAAACAGCGAGCAAAATAGCGGCAAATCTGAGTTAGAGGACCAGTAAAAATAGCGAAAACACCAACCCTTCCGGCGACGTTCTACCGCACTTTCGAGAGACGACAAATAAGGTTAGTCCTGAGGGCACCCCTTTTATTTATTATCCTTTATTTTTAGTTATTTTATTACTTTATTTCGCATTAGTATCGTGGATTAGTGTATGATGTGATTTCCGGATGAACGGAATATGTGTTCTCTCTTGCGGTGTATCGGATGGAAACCCGGACATAAATTCCGTAGCCGAATCCGAATGGATGGTATTGCGGTTTGCACTCGGGATACAATGCCCCGTACCACTTGAGAGATTAACATATTTCGTTTCATCCAACCTTGTATTCGAGCATGATTAGGTTGTTAGTATGTTATTTGTTTCTAAGCATGATTTAGCCATTAGTAAGTTATTTCTTTATACATGATTTAGTTATTTATCTTTCGCAATAGGAGTTTAATTTACGTTTGTGTTTAAGTGATTATTTATATATTCTGGGTATTTGATGATTCAACATGCTCATTGTGTGATATCGTACGTTTGTCGTTATGAGAATTTACTTTTAAATCATACAAACTTACATTTAGGCTGTATATGAACTTAGATGTAGATTACTTTTGCAAATGTATGTTGTGTAGACTTGGTTAAATTATTTCACAAATCCGTTCATTACAAGTGGCATAAGTAAGGGACCATTCTGAACCCAACGGTTTGAGGTCTTCCCTTGCGAGGGGTGAGTGCGGCCTTAAATCATTTCCCAGTTCACACTGGGTGGTGACTCCATTTTATTTCTCCGGTTTAGTCCCCCGCGGGCTACTCCGTACTCCCAACCGGGCCGCGAGCCCGGAACAGCATCGCCGATTTCTGTGTCCTACAGTCTGGGGACTCCACTGGGGATAGAGAATCGGCCCCGAAATAATGTCTTGTATTGTTTATGATTTGTGCTTTAAATTAACCATGTCTACTGTGGGTTTAAGGGGTTTAATCAAAGGCATAGTTAAGGCTAGGTGATGGTTTTGTGTATTCCTTCATTCACTACCTTTCTATAAGGAAAAGCTGTGAAGGAACCTAGATAATCATTTACTTGTAGCTCATTGTGATAGACTAATTTGGAGGACTCATTGTTTATTCCTGTCACCAAAATGCGATAAGAGCCTAAGAAGCTTGGGTATTTAAGAGAATTCACTCCACCCTCCCTCTGGGGAATCTACAATAAGGAATCCATTTGACAGTTAGTCACATACCGTAACTCATTGGCACGTACCATAAGGTATAAAAAAGGTGCGCTCACTTGGTCGCTCGAACCCTTGAGTGGGGAGTCCTAGTTGTGGGCAATCCTCCGTCAGCCGGAGCCTTTATTTACATTCCTGTAAACCCACATGTGAACCATAGTTATATGACCCATAGAAATTATTTCTTTATGTTTGTGTTTAGGACCATCATCATTTGGATTCAGTTGGACCTTTTTTCAAGAGATATGAACTTGTTGGGCCATTTAAACTGGGACGAGTTCATGTTCTTTGACAATTGGGCCAAAAGCTTCTAAAATGCCGATGGGCTATTTTGTGTTTAGGCCTCTTATTATTTGAAGTTGTTTAGCCATGTTATAGCAAAAGTATAAACTTGTTGGGCCTTTTCAACTGGGACAAGTTTGCACCTTGCAATAACTTGATTGAATGCTTTAAAATGATAATAGGCCGACTTATATATTCCATACATCACACGCATCTCATGCATACACGCATCATACTAACCCTTGTGTTTTAAAGAGCTATCATAGATACCCATTGGGTTAGGGAAGATGGAAGACTCATCAAAAGGCCGCTAGCAAACATGAGTGAATCCATTAACGAAGCATCTCGTATGGGTCAGTTGGAAGCCAATTTTGGCAAAGTTACCGAGCAACTGCAAGCTTTGACCACTGCCATGGCTAATATGGCTGTGGCCCGTGCTGGGGGAAGCTCTGAGAATGAGAGGCGTGAAGAGCCTCCGAACAGATTGAATGATGATATCCATATCTTTGATGATGACATGGCTGAATATGCCACGAGAAGAGTAGCTGGGTCTCAAGATGAATTACAGAAACTCCGTGATCAGGTGGAGTCGGTTACCCGTAAGCTGAAGGGTAAACATGAGGACTTATTGGACTATGAGGCAATGACCTTTGAAGAGCAGCTGCCATCTCAGTTTAAGATGCCCGACATATCCAAATTCAATGGGAATGAGGATCGGAGGGTCCATCTCCGGCAATATGTCTCCGTAATGAGTTCAGTAGGCCTGTCACAGCGCCAAGTTCAGAAGATGTTTGGGATGTCGCTTGAGGGGGCACCTGTAGTGTGGTACCATAGCATTGAAAGAAAGATTAAAGAATATTGGAGGGAACTGGTAGACGCCTTTCTGAAACAGTATGTTACAGACTTGGAGATTGTCTTGTCGCTCCGTGATTTGGAGAACACCAAGCAGAAGCCGGAGGAGAGCTTTAAAGACTATGTGGATCGCTGGAGAAGCCAGCTTTTAAAGATGCAGACTCGGCCCTCAGAGAAGGACCAGATAAAGATGATCATCAAGGGCACTAAGCCCTCAATCTATGGAAAGTTAAGGAGGATGACCTCCATGATTACAGATTTCCGACAGCTAAGGGAGACTGTCATGGACATCGAAGAAGAATAAGTGGAAAATAAAAAGTTTTAAGGCCAGAATAGAAGGAATTTTGGGGGGCATTCTGAGACCAAGCCCGCTACTGCTGAGGTTGCTGCCATCAGGAACCGGCATTTCTCTAACCTGGGGAAGCCTTTGTCAAAGGTGTTTGAAAAGTTGAAGGGACAAAGACTCTTAAAACCCTTAGAAGGCAAACCACTTCCACACCCTCCACCGCCACACCTAAATGTGAACCTTTATTGTTAGATCCACCAGCAACATGGCCATGACACAGACATCTGCACCTGCCTCAGGCATGAAATCCAGGACCTCATAGATTCCCACAAAATACCCGACCCAGAAAAAGAACAACCCAACACACGCAGAAACCCTCTACCAAACTACCACTCCGTTCCACCAGCCACCTATATGATTAACTCCGGCCTGCCCGAAAGCTTTGTCCTCCAAACTCTCGACCACCCAATTTCTTTCATGGGGATAGGGGATGACAACGGTGAGGAACCATAGGCCGAAGAAGAAGGCAATGCTGCGGATGATGAGACTATTCATCCTAGTTTATTTGATTGCAATCCCGCATTTTCTAATAGAGACATTGATTTTGTCTACTTGTACGAACCTTTTTCTTAATAATAATAAAGACGTTCATTTCACTTACTTGCTTGAGTCTCTACCTTTCAAGAAGAAGTTTGAAAGGCAATGGAAGCGGTACTACCGGTGGAAGTTGAGATACAGTCTATGCGGGTATTAGTAGAAGCAGAGTGGGTCTCGCAGAGATGGATGAAAAGAGAATGAAGTCATTGCATCACATGCAGATATACCAGAATAGATTGAAGCTGTATTTTGCCTGAAAAAAAGAAGACCGAATAGTCATCTGAAGAATCGGCAGAAGACCTAACCTAACATAATAGGAAATTCATTCATGCATGCATGCATACACATAACGTATTTGCATTCCTTTTTGTGTTTGTTCTGTGTTGTAATCACAGGTTTCAAAGAAGAAAAAAAAGAGAAAGCGGGTAAGGAAAGCCAACCAGAAGCAGCAACAGTGTTATCAGTTTCAGGAATGAATCAGTGTCAGTTTCGGGGATGAGTCCCAGGGTCGAGGCCCATGACGATATCAGTTTTGGGATGAGTCTCAGGGTTGAGGCCTGTATCAGCACCAATTTCGAGAAAGAATCCAAGGGGACGAAGCCTAGATTTTCAGCAGTGGAGAGGAAGAATTCCGAAGAGAGAAAGAAAAGTCTTTGATGGTTAGGCATATGTCCGGTGATGATATTGTTTGTTTTAGGGAGAAACCTTAGAAACGATAAGTGTGAAATGTGCTCTCGTCCGGTATTCTGAATGGATTGATCTCGGCTAGACTTGTGAGCGCTTGATTACGGGATCTCAACAGTAGAAGCCTGAGTAGTTGACAAGATGACTAGTTAAAGAGATGATCGATCAGTTAATGACCGCTTGCCTGGATGTCCACCCTGGTTTACTTATGATACGATATATGATATGGTTGGAAACAAAGAAAAAGTCTATGCATTGAAAAGAAATGAAAAATGGACCGCATATAATCGATAAGCGTGAAGCTACCAATGGGCGAGTACTAGGACCACCATGAGGAGAAATGCTACCTTAAAGGGTAGGTGTGTCAAAAAAAAAGAGAAAATGAAAAAAGAAAGAAAAGAAAGAGACAAAAGAAAAAAGAAGAAGACCATATCATGTTGAGTATGATGAAGTAATCACAGAATATGATTAAGACATCCAGGTTGGTTAGACCCACCGATCAGATTCTCCGAAGATGAAATCATCGAGTTAGCTTACTTAAGGAATAAGCTGTGAAAGAGCCTTGGCACACACACAATAGGAGACTCGTTCAGATCACTCATTCAGACAAGCGGATCTGAGTGTATTGAGTACTTTAAAGGTTCTCCGGTTTCGACGCGAAGCATCTGTTGAGGACAAAAATATACTTAGCTATCAGGATTATCTCATGAGAGGCAATACAGTATGTTGGAATGAACCATCACATCATCAGCATCAGTTTCGGGGATGAGTCCCGGGGGCGAGGCCCACACCTGCATTTATATCAGTTTTAACGGGTATGGCACTCTGGGGGCGAGGCCCACACCAACATCAGTATCAATATCAGTTTAGCCGAGAATGGCAATCCGAGAATGGAGCAAGGTTCGAGAATGAACAAGCCAATAATGGCAATCCGAGAATGGAGCATAGTTCCAGAATGAACAAGCCGAGAATGGCAATCCGAGAATGGAACAGGGTTCGAGAATGAACAAGCCGAGAATGGCAATCCAAGAATGGAACAACCTTCATGTCTGCTTTGTCCAAACGGCAGTCACGCTTCCGCGATCCCGTTTACCACATTTAAGCAGACATTTTTGGGATATGTCTTTTATCTTCCTAGAAGATAATAATGATTTTGCCTTTGCCATTTTCATATTCCAGAAGCCTTTGGCCAAGCCTTGGCCTTCTAGAATATCGAAGTAATGTGCGCTTTGCGCTACTTGCCTTATTGCAAATTTTGACTTTATCTCCTTGAGAATAGTCATTAACTCTCCAAGAGTTATTTATTGCAATTTAGTACTTCTAAGATCTAAAATAGATCTATGAAGATCCTTCAATTTCATTATCATACTTTAAGGATCTAATCCTTAGTTCTGATTCAGAAATTAAGGAGTCTACTGCGGCAAGTTTAATGGATTAAACACTAAAGTTATCATTACATAAATATTCCAAAGATTATGCTCAACTATTTGCTTAACTCCGGGCTTAGGCATAATATGTTATTTTATCAAATAAAGTAACTTATTATTTTCCAGGACTATCCTGAAATTTATTCCCAATATGAAAATTAAACCATTTAAATACATTTTCCCCAGAATTATGTTTTAAATGTCAATCTTTCAATTTTATCTTGATTCTAATAGTCCAACTATTTAATCAATGATTTAGGTACTATTTATTATAATGATTACTATAGTCCAACTATTTAATCAACTATAATTAATTGTTTGAATATTGTCCAACTATTTACTAAAACAACAATTTAAATATTAGTCGAACTAACATTTAATTTATTTGACGAATGATATTTATGATTGAGCGCGTATGGCAAGTAATTAAACGAATATTCCAAATTTAATTCTTGCCTCCCACTATTTTCGGCGAGTCTCTAACCCTCTGTTGAGTACTCAGGAAACCGTGTTTCCTAGTGGGCTAGGATCCCGTTAAATATCACACAATCTTGACTTTGGCCAACAAATTGTATGATAATTAAGTAGGTAGATCTCTAAGATCGATTGGATCCAATCCAATTCCTAGATCCGGTAGGGGGACATCCAAGTCCGAAACATATATCTTATATATGCCAATACATCCAATGTATTACCTAACCTTTTTCCTCTGAATTAACTAAGTCTTGGCTTTGGCACAACAAACTTAGTGATCCCAGTTAAGCGCGACCCATTGACCATGGAAAGCTTCGTAATCAATGTCGATGGACAAGAAGTGGTCTTGACTTTAGCCAACAAACCACAACTTGGACAAGACACCAATATGGAACAAAGCTCTCGTGATTCAAACACATCCTCGACGGACAAAAGCCTTGACTTTGGCCAACAAGCTAATGCCAGTCTCGGATCTTGAGTGAGAATCACTCAATGGAAGGAAAAACGCTTAATATTTAGCGAGGGTTTTTCGCGTGCAAATTGGCAACCAATTTATTATCTTTGTGAAAGAGTTAAATCAAAGTCCCAAGGATCACAAACATGCATAAAAAACCACATATGAACACATCAAAGGAGGTGGCGGAATCAACTCACATTGAATTCGGTTTTGATGGATGAAGAACAAGATGCGTTTTTGGCTCCCTCCAAGTCACGGCAGTAGCTTCATCTTGCAGTGGGCTGTGCGATTTGGACTGGTTTGGATCCTCCAAGATTCGGCCATTGTTGAGCACCATTGAAGCTCAAAGCTTCAAGCTTTCCAAGCTCATGAAGACACTTCCCTATCACCTATGTATAACCCATTTGTGTGCTAGCACTAATCATCTTCCTTGCATCTCCATTTTCTCGGTGAAACCAAAAAAAAGAAGAAGAAACGGCAGTGAAGCCGTGAGATGAGAGGAGAGAAAAGAGAGGGAAGAGAGAAAAACGTTTTGGCTCCAAGTCTTACCAAAACCGTGTACAGTACCAAGTACAAGAGAGAGAGTAAAAACTTTTGTATATATCCTTTTTTTTTTTTTAATATTTACCAAGTAAATAAAATAAGATATATATACTCAACTTTAATTCAAAAGTCAAAAAGGCAAGGAATAAAATAATGTTATATTCCATCTCAAGCCTTTTAAAAGCTTTCAATCATTACACATCACTATTCACATCACATGTCTTCACTTTATTAAAGTGACATATTGTCAAGTCATATCACTCAAAGTGACAATTGATTTGACGATTGACGCGACTAGCGATTTGACGCTTGATGTGACTCGCGTGCCGCGCTCGAATTCGAAATGCGAATGCGCTCGCAATCACTCTCGGGCTCGGGTTCGCTAATTCCAAATTAACGAATTTTCCGTCGCGTCGTAATTAAATGATTACGCCTAGCGAATTCACTATTCACGTCGCTAACGAATTAATTCTAAATTAATTCGTTCGCCCGAATTAAAATCTAATTTTAATTCCGCGTCGAAATCCAATTTCTAATAATATATCGAATATATTATTTTATCGATTAATTCCAAATTAATCGTTCTCTCTCTTTTATTAATATTTTATCCCAGATAAAATATCTCCGCAATTAATCCCAGATTAATTTTCTCTCTCATCGAATTAATCCCAGATTAATTCTATCTCTCTCTTCTAATTAATCCCAGATTAATCAAAGTGCGAGTCATACATCATCGGTGAATCTTCAGGAAGCGACCCATGAGATCTCCGGATATGTTGGCAGTAAATACGATCGTCGGACTGTCCGAACACGTAAGTACCTCGTACTACGTTTATATCGATTTACAAGACAAGGTTGGCTTCTAGCAAAGCGCCATGCCTACCCAATTCTCCAGAAATATTCTTACAGGAATATATAGATCTGTATCAAGCGTAGTATACCGTAGTATTGTGTATATCGGCCCAGTATCGGATAATCACGTGCTAGGGCTGGGGCTGGATAAGTGTCTGCCCCGTCCGAACACATGTCGGATGTCTGGTAACATAGTCTCTATAATCGGATATACATGACCTGGTCACAATATCCCGATTGGTTGTGCAACACTCAAGAGCACTAGTACCGTATCCTGCGTGACATCATCTCCAAATGACTGAAGTGACACTTCCATCTTGACATCACACCCAATACACTACGACTCTCTGATAAACCCAGAAGTGGTGTACACAGAACCGGTTAAAGCCCCCCTACCACCAAGACCAAAGTTTATCGATTATCGTAAGTATTAGCGATGCAAGTCTCAGGTTAAGACTATACACACCTACCTCGATTTCGGCCTCCCATAGACACATAGTCATAATACCAATGGGATTCCGAGGGGTCTATCCAGAGCGAAGTTGTTTCCCGTACCATCGGTGAAACACGACCTCTTATCGCACTTGCATAAGTATCCAATACTTATATATATGAGAACTATGCCGTTGTGCCCTCACAAACGCGCACAAGTGCAATACTAGCCTATTCCGCATTATCGATGTCCAGTCTCGATAATACTACGGCTAGGGATATTTAATGATTAAACCTTCGGGGACTGATACTGTCTCATATCATTCTCAGTCCAGGTACTAATCATAGGGACCTCTCTTAATTTATATATCTATGGTGATCTAATCACAAATGATGAGAGTGCAATTTCCTTGTCACATAGTTAATTTGCTACAACAACACAATGATCTGTGCAAATAGTGACGCTATGGGTCATATTATCCAACAATCTCCCACTTGGCACATAGCCAGTCACTCAAATTGCTGAGGAAAGGTTTTCGTCAGCGGATTTGTTTGTTTATTGTTTGACGCGATTCACACGATCATCACATCGCCACGATGTATGATCCGAACGAATCAGATGATATAGAAGTATATATCTGGATCGTCGATGAGACCTTTAATTCTTTAGCCTGTGCTGACGCCTAGCTCAGCTGCTAACAGAACTATATCTAATCTAATTAGATTTATTATCGATCCAAATGGCTTCTATTGCTGCCTCAGCTGCAGCAATAATCCGCATTTGTTGTTTATTCGGCAACAGTTATCTTGCTAGGAAGATTTCCAGCTCACTGTCCCTGTTATTCAAACTTTATAGTACCGCAGTATTTTAATTGTTTGGAAACTTGCAGTAGTGATCCCAGTCACTACAAGTTCTCATTCTCCATAGTTTAAGATAGCATCTTTAGTTCTCTGAGATACTAACAGATGTTCTCTACTTCAATCCAGTGACTATCACTTGGATTGACCTGATCGTGACTCCATATGCCCGAAGCGTATGAGACACCAATACAAGTACATTTTAAATGTACAATTTCCAAGAGAGTGTTAACAACTCCAAATCTATCTCAGTAGATCTTTATTCCTTGAATAAAGGTTGTTACTCCCCAGAATTCTACGGAGAATTTCTATGAAAGCCAAGCTTTCGACAATAGCTTTATGGGAATTTTTCACTGTCAGTGCGCCCTCCCACTAACCTCCTTATATACACAAGAATTATTTCGTTTTGAGTCAAATCATAAACTATTATGATTATTTCAAAACGTCAGTTCCAAGAACCCTATGCTTGCTTCAATCCAAACATGGATTGAATAATCCGCAAACCTTGTTTGTCGGTTATACAAAATCGTCAGAATGTTGTAAACATTCTCCAAAAGGTTTCCTTTTCAGGAAAGCGATTTTGATTTATAACTGACATATTTCACAAATGAAATATGCAGTTATCAACAAGCATCTTCAAAATGGATTTACCATGGCAACAGGTAAAAGGTTGAACCGTTATTAACACAATGTTGATAACGATACCTTTCCGTCAAAAGCCCAGCTTTGTACGTTGGTATGTTGCCTACCATGTATGTCTTCCTTGAAGACGTTTAATGTACCATAGGCACAATGCCTCGTGGTACAACAACTAGTACCCAAAATAGTTGTTAAACATGGAATCCATTTTCGATTCATGGCACTTTGCCATAATAGGGAGTCGATACCTTGTATCACTACCTCATACATAATCAGTTGGTGTACCTTAAAAGATTAAGATCTTATGAGGTGAGATCAGAAACCCATACCCCAGGTTGTTTCTGACTCTCTTTGATCTACGCGGTTTCTTGTGTTTTGAAGATTAATGGTATAGTTTCATCATAGATGAACTATTTGTGTTCCATTATGGACTTCGTGCCTTGAATAGTATTACTCCGATTTTCATCGAGTATCACTATCCTCCCACTGACCACTGCATATCGGTATTCCTCTCAGGAAAACCGCATGGTGAGCAACAATCACATTGTTCTCATGTGAGATGTATAAGTACTATACTTATGGTTTCCCATAGGATAACCTATATGGCACTTATCCAATTTGGGTCCTTAGTTTGGTATCATCCAAACGTTATGCGTAGCATACCCAAATTGTCAGGAATGAGAAACCTCGTTTCTTTCCTGTTCACATCCTATATGATATCTGTCAAACAGATTAATATGGAACCTTATTCTAAATAAGTTTTGCACTGTTAATACATATCCTGTTTGAAGGAAATGATAGCTCAGAGCGACTCGTGATAAACCTTATCATGTCCAACAAAATTCGGTTTTTGTTCGGACACACCGTCTAACTGACATGTCTCGTTTAATTGTGTCCTAGACAACAATACCATAAATAAGTCTCTATTGATCAAATCAATTTGAGCTATTTATTTGTCATTTATATGTTTGAGATTTTTATTTATATTCAAAATATAAATTATGTTATTTACATCTAATGTATTTATCTCAGTATCATCTTTATATAATAAAACACTCAGTGTTCTATAATATAAGGTTTTATCCGCAACGGATTAAACACTGATAAAGAGATAATGTCTCTAGTCAAACTAGTTACATTATAACAGTTCCTAATTTAAGTACACACCCAGGTTAGTTCCTAAACTTAGGTATCTACGGTCGAAACAGCGACTTTCGTCCCGTTTCCGATTCGCAGAGGAATCTCAGCTTGAAGTCAGTATCCTGCTCAAAGCAGATTCTGAATATCAGTACATATATATTATGTACCACACTAAGTATTTAAAATCTAATTTCAATACTAGCTGTGAACATAACTAAGACAAATATTTTAAAGTTAGAGCCTCGCCCTTTCTTTAATTCCTTCGTGTCTTCCATATCCAAATGGTAGTCACTTTGGGATATGTCAATTATCCTTTTCAATATTTAGAAACCTTAGGCCAAGCCTTGGGTTTGGAATATCGAAACGATGTGCACCTCGTGCAACATGCCCAATTGCAAACTTTGACTTTTCTCCACTAGAATAGTCAATTAATTCTCCAAGAATTATTAATTGCAATTTTAATACTTTTAAATCTAAAGATAGATTTATTATAAGTATATTAATTAAGCATTAAAGTCATCATCACATAAATCTTCCAAAGATTTTATGCTCTACTATTTGCTTAATTTTGGGCTTAAGGTATAATAAGTTATTTTATCAAATAAAGTAACCTATTATTTATTCCCAATTTGAAAATTAAATCATTTAAAATATTTTAATCCTAGATTATATTTTAAATATCCAACTTTTCAATTTTATCTTGATTACAATAGTCCAACTATTTAATCAACGATTAGTGGTACTTTATATATTATAATGATTATAATAGTCCAACTATATAATCAAATATAATCCAAATTAATTAACCTCAATTACATTGATTACTATAATCCAATTATAAAATCAACTGTAAACTGAAATTAATTAATTCAAATATTGATTAATATAATCCAATTATATATAATCAAGTATAATACAGTCCAACTGTTTATTAAAACAACAATTTAAATATTAGTCTAACTAACATTTAATCTAATGACGAAATAATTTAAATGAGCGCATTAGCGAGTAATTGAACGAATATTGCAAATTCAATACTTGCCTCCCACTATTTTTCGTCGAGCCTCTAACCCTCTGTCGAGTACTCGGGAAACCGTGTTTCCTAGTGGGCTAGGATCCCGTTAAATATCACACAATCTTGACTTTGGCCAAAAAATTGTATGATAATTAACTAGGTAGATCTCGAAGATCAATTGGATCTCATCCAACTCCTAGATCCAGTAGGTGGACATCCAAGTCCCAAACATATATCTTATATATGCCTATACATCGAATGTATACCCTAACCTATTTCCTCTGAATCAACTAGGCCTTGGCTTTGGCACAACACAACCTAGTGATCCCAGTCAAGCGCGGACCCATTGACATGGAAGCTTCGTAATCAATGTCAATGGACAAGAAGTGGTCTTGACTTTGGCCAACAAACCACAACTTGGACACGACACCGATATGGAACAAAGCCTCGTGATTAAAACACATCTTTGATGGACAAGGGCTTGACTTTGGCCAACAACCCTGCCAATCTCGGATCTTGAGTAAGAATCACTCAATGGAAGGAAAAACGCATGATATTTAACGAGGGTTTTTCGCGTGCAAATTGGCTACCAATTTAATTATCTTTGTTAAGGTCTCATCATCATACACCCTTAAGCATGCATTCTAAACACATAATAAAGCGAGTATGAAATAAAATAATAATGATATGCGGATGGATATTTTACATTGATCCTAGATCAAATCTCTCACTTTCTCTCTCCCGCCAGCACTTGTATTACTTCTACCCGTTACACTACACTTCTAAAGAAACCTCTTATTACATGGAGGGGAATAGGTGAGAAGAGAATACAAAGAAATAGGAGATAAGGCTGGACACGCAGGTCCAATTTAATAAATCAAATTTATTACAATTTCCAAAATCGCCCAATCCGACTAATATCCATCCGATATACATTATTCAAACATCACAACCATGTATTCATACAAGCATGTTATCAATCAATCAATCAAATTAATTAATCTTGATTATTAGTGATCATCCAATGTTCAAACAAAGATTTGATTTTGTTCGAGTCAAACTCGTATTGCAAACACGTACTCAAAGTACAATTTCTACGAATTAAATTAAATTACATAATTAAATCCAATTTAATACGTATTTAATTCTAATTCATTATTTAATTCCAAATTAAATATTACACTTTTATTAACGAACCTTTACGACTTAAATTCCAAATTTAATCGCAACGGGTCTCAAAGCCCGATTAACATCTAATGTTTTATTTAATTAAAGTCCAATGGGCTTTTAATTAATTTCTATAGGCGTGGACTTTTGGTCAACTCGGGTCAAACCGAACAACCAAAATCCAATCCGGGAGTTACCCCATAAGCCTTTAAATTAATTTTGGCCCATTAGGCCCAATTAAATAATTAAGGTCCATTAAGTCATAATTGGACCTTTTGGATTCGGTTTTGGGCCTAATTGGATCCAACCAATTTTGCCTAAACCCAACTTTGTTACAACAAAGCCCAAAAGCCCAATTACAACCTAACAAGCCCAATTTCCAAAATCAAGCCCAAATTAATTAACTTATAAAATTCCAAATTTCACAATTAATTAACCTAAGTGTAATACACAATCAATTACCCAATTAACATTTCTAAAATATCAATTAGCCTAATTAATCATGCACTTTAACAACCAAATAGTGTCCAACACAATTCAATTAAAATCAAACCCAATTAACATGCTTTCAAGTCTCGGCAATTAGGGGTTTTTCAATTCGATTCGGTTTCAATCCAATTGAGTCCACAATCTTAATTTCCCAAATCAATTCAATTCATCCAATGAATTAAAACAACAAAATCACAAAGAATTCATGTTCTTTAAAATCGGCCAAGCCACTTTAAAAGGGAAAAATGTTCCAAATCAAAATTCAATCCAATTGAACTTCAAAACAACATTAACCAATTGTTTTAAGTCATCCAATGATCAAACAAAACAAAATTACCAAGACATTAGGTTCTTCCAATTTTCGGCCAAGCCTCCAATTTGGGGAAAATTGAATCCAATCCAATTTCATGAAATTGATCACACACAATCTCAATTAAACATGTTCTAAGCATACTTAAACATCCAATTCAATTAAAACATGCTTAAACACATTTTGCCCAATTTCAAGTTTCAAATTCAACCTAAGAATTGGGGAAAATTGATCTAATCCAATTTTCTTGAAATTGATCATGCACAACTTCAATTCAACCTCATTCAAGCATAATGCATCAAACAATTCAACCAAATCATGCCTAAATCGAGTTTACCCAAATTAAAGTTTTGACCAAAATTTGCAAATTGGGGAAAATCAATCCAATTTTTTTTTGTCAAATTGATTACATATATCTCAAATTAGATCATATATAAGCATTCTTACACAATCAATTGTCAGAATCAAGCCAAAATCAAAAAGCCCCAAATTTGCCAAGAACCCTAATTTCGGATTTCATGCATCAATGCTCTGATACCATTGTTGGAGTTAAATCAAAGTCCCAAGGATCACAAACATGCATAAAAAACCACATATGAACACATCAAAGGAGGTGGCGGAATCAACTCACATTGAATTCGGTTTTGATGGATGAAGAACAAGATGCGTTTTTGGCTCCCTCCAAGTCACGGCAGTAGCTTCTCTTGCAGTGGGCTGTGCGATTTGGACTGGTTTGGATCCTCCAAGATTCGGCCATTGTGAGCACCATTGAAGCTCAAAGCTTCAAGCTTCCAAGCTCATGAAGACACTTCCCTATCACCTATGTATAAACCAATTGTGTGCTAGCACTAATCATCTTCCTTGCTTCTCCATTTTCTCGGTGAAACCAGAAAAAAGAAGAAGAAACGGCAGTGAAGCCGTGAGATGAGAGGAGAGAAAAGAGAGGGAAGAGAGAAAAACGTTTTGGCTCCAAGTCTTACCAAAACCGTGTACAGTACCAAGTACAGAGAGAGAGTAAAAGCTTTTGTATATATCCTTTTTTTTTTTAATATTTACCAAGTAAATAAAATAAGATATATACTCAACTTTAATCAAAAGTCAAAAAGGCAAGGAAAAAATAATGTTATATTCCATCTCAAGCCTTTTAAAAGCTTTCAATCATTCAAACATCACTATTCACATCACATGTCTTCACTTTATTAAAGTGACATATTGTCAAGTCACATCACTCAAAGTGACAATTGATTTGACGATTGACGCGACTAGCGATTTGACGCTTGATGTGACTCGCGTGCCGCGCTCGAATTCGAAATGCGAATGCGCTCGCAATCACTCGGGCTCGGGTTCGCTAATTCCAAATTAACGAATTTTCCGTCGCGTCGTAATTAATGATTACGCCTAGCGAATTCACTATTCACGTCGCTAACGAATTAATTCTAAATTAATTCGTTCGCCCGAATTAAAATCTAATTTTAATTCCGCGTCGAAATCCAATTTCTAATAATATATCGAATATATTATTTTATCGATTAATTCCAAATTAATCGTTCTCTCTCTTTAATTAATATTTTATCCCAGATAAAATATCTCCGCAATTAATCCCAGATTAATTTTCTCTCTCATCGAATTAATCCCAGATTAATTCTATCTCTCTCTTCTAATTAATCCCAGATTAATCAAAGTGCGAGTCATACGTCATCGGTGAATCTTCAGGAAGCGACCCATGAGATCTCCGGATATGTTGGCAGTAAATACGATCGTCGGACTGTCCGAACACGTAAGTACCTCGTACTACGTTTATATCGATTTACAAGACAAGGTTGGCTTCTAGCAAAGCGCCATGCCTACCCAATTCTCCAGAAATATTCTTACAGGAATATATAGATCTGTATCAAGCGTAGTATACCGTAGTATTGTGTATATCGGCCCAGTATCGGATAATCACGTGCTAGGGCTGGGGCTGGATAAGTGTCTGCCCCGTCCGAAACACATGTCGGATGTCTGGTAACATAGTCTCTATAATCGGATATACATGACCTGGTCACAATATCCCGATTGGTTGCGCAACACTCAAGAGCACTAGTACCGTATCCTGCGTGACATCATCTCCAAATGACTGAAGTGACACTTCCATCTTGACATCACACCCAATACACTACGACTCTCTGATAAACCCAGAAGTGGTGTACACAGAACCGGTTAAAGCCCCCCTACCACCAAGACCAAAGTTTATCGATTATCGTAAGTATTAGCGATGCAAGTCTCAGGTTAAGACTATACACACCTACCTCGATTTCGGCCTCCCATAGACACATAGTCATAATACCAATGGGATTCCGAGGGGTCTATCCAGAGCGAAGCTGTTTCCCGTACCATCGGTGAAACACGACCTCCTATCGCACTTGCATAAGTATCCAATACTTATATATATGAGAACTATGCCGTTGTGCCCTCACAAACGCGCACAAGTGCAATACTAGCCTATTCCGCATTATCGATGTCCAGTCTCGATAATACTACGGCTAGGGATATTTAATGATTAAACCTTCGGGGAATGATACTGTCTCATATCATTCTCAGTCCAGGTACTAATCATAGGGACCTCTCTTCATTTATATATCTATGGTGATCTAATCACAAATGATGAGAGTGCAATTTCCTTGTCACATAGTTAATTGCTACACAACACAATGATCTGTGCAAATAGTGACGCTATGGGTCATATTATCCAACACTTTGTTTGTTGGACAAAATGACCCATAGCATCACTATTTGTACAGATCCTGTTGTGTTGTGTGTAACAAATTAACTATGTGACAAGGAAATTGCACTCTCATCATTTGTGATTAGATCACCAATAGATATATAAATGAAGAGAGGTCCCTATGACATGTTCCTGGATTGAGAATGATATGAGACAGTATCAGTCCACGAGGGATTAATCATTCAATATCCCTAGCCGGAGTATTATCGAGACTGGACATCGATAATGCGGAATAGGCTAGTATTGCACTTGTTGCGTTGTGAGGGCACAACGGCATAGTTCTCATATATATAAGTATCGGATACTTATGCAAGTGCGATAGGAGGTCGTGTTCACCGATGGTACGGGAAACAGCTTCGCTGGATAGACCCCTCGGAATCCCATTGGTATTATGACTATGTGTCTATGGGAGGCCGAAATCAGGGTAGGTGTATTTGTCTTAACCTGAGACTTGCACCGCTAATGCTTACGACAATCAATATACTTTAGTTTGAGGTCGTCTAGGACTCTAACCGGTTCTGTGTACGCCAATGCTGGGTATATTGAGAATCGTAGAGTATTGGGTGTAATGTCAAGACAGAAGTATCACTCCAGTCATAGTGGAGATGATGTGACGCAGGATACGGTATTAGTGCTCTTAAGTGTTGCGCAACCATCGGGATATTATAACCAGGTCATGCATATTCGATTATAGAGACTAGTTACCAGACATCCGACATGTGCTTCGGACGGGGCAGACATTATCCAGCCCCAGCCTAGCACGTGACTATCCGATTTGGGCTGATATACACAATACAATTGGTACTACGCTTGATATAGATCTTAATATTCTTAATGGATATGTCCGGAGAATTGGGTAGACTTGGTGCTTTGCTAGGAGTCGACCTTGTCTCGTAAATCGAGAGAACGTAGTACTTGGTACGTACGTGATTCGGATACTCCGACGACCGTATTTCTGCCAACATATCCGTGGATCTCATGGGTCACTTCCCGATAATCCCCGATGACGCATAACTCGCACTCTTAAATCATCTGGGATTATATAGAAGAGATAGAAAATTAATCTAGGATTAATTACAGAGATATTTTATCTAGGATAAAATATCGTCTAGAGAGAGATAACGATTAATTAGGAATTAATCGGTAAATTAATATATCGATATATTAACGAAATTAGATTTCGACGCGGATTAAAATTAGATTTTAATTCGGGCGAACGAATTAATTTAGAATTAATTCGTTGGCGACGTGAATAGTGAATTCGCTAGGCGTAATCATTTAATTACGACGCGACGGAAAAATCATTAATTTAGAATTAGCGAACCCGAGCACCGAGTGTGATTGCGAGCGGCATTCGTATTTCGAATTCGAGTGCGGCATCGCAAGTCGCATCAAGCGTCAAATCATTAGTCGCATCAAGCGTCAAATCACTTGTCACTTTGAGTGATGTGACTTGAAACATGTCACTTTATTAAGTAGATGTGACTTGATGGACTTGTGATGGACTTTTGACTTTAGAGTGTTGAACACCAAAGTCAATACATTGATTAATTTGTTTTTTGAAAGCAAATTAAAGGTAAAAACATTTATTATTTTTTTTGGAAAAATATAAACAAATGTTATTACCACTTTTGTAATAACTTAACAACTTTTTCTCTCTCATTCTCTCCTTCAAGCTCACGCCCAAGGGGCATTTTTTCACCTGGTTTTGAAGCCAAAAACGTGAGCAAAGGGAAGCCAGAGTTGGGTTTTTGTGGCAAAAACCGCAAGTGCTAGCACACTACGAGACTTGCGAAGGTGGTAGGGAGGTTCACCCATGAGGGCGGGACTCATCCGACGGACTTTGGAGCTTCGAAATGAGACC
>SKCR01042327.1:0-57739 GCA_019454045.1 Zanthoxylum bungeanum
GAGCGCGTGCGCCTGTAGAAATCAGGTCATGCCCTTTTTTTTTTTAATTTACATTTGCTTTCTCAAATGCACAGCACCCTGGATTCCAGAGAGCTGCATCCGGTCTTCCCTAAACACTTCAAAAACACCCTAAATTAATTTTTAATTTCAAAACCATCATAAACACATGTTATAGAATAAAATCTAGTTTTTCAAAATATCAAATATTTTTCCAAAAATATAAATTTATTCTAAATACGTGTTTGCGTAAATTTCGAATCCAATGCATAAACCATTTTAGAATCCCAATACGAAATGTCCCGTGACCAATTCTAGTCCACCTAAAGGTGGTCAAGTGAATCTAGAATGATAGCCATAGTTCTAAGCTTTAATTTAGAGTTCCAAACTCTTATTAATTGTTTCATGTCTAACATGAACATTTTGACATAATTACAAGCATGTTGTGTTTATACTTCAAAAGTATCCTAACACAATTGATTAGCCTTATTCAACATTAAGCTATGTGATCATGCATCTAATACACAAATAAACATAGCTTTGGAGAAGATCAAACATTACCTAGTAAGCATGATGCAATATCCAATATGCTTCTCCTTGTTGAAATTGTTGGAGAAACTCCAAGGTGTGCAAGCTTGACTTCAAGATCCAATCTTGTTTCCAATGCTTCCAAGCTTCACTTCAAGATCCAATCTTGATTTCTCCTAGATGAAATATTGTAGAGACCTCACAAGCTTCTATAAACACTTCTCTAACTTAGGCTAATCTCTCAAGAATTTGCTTATGCTTGTATTTGAACTTGTAATTAAAATCTTCCTAAAGCTTGCTATTTATAGCAAAACTTAGACAATTTTTAATTAATAAAAGCTGCAATCAACTTTTAAGTGGGCTTAATCTAATTTATCCAAATATGTATAATTAGGTGTGACTAATCTCCATTGTCTCACACTTTAATTTAATACAATTAAATCAAGCCAAAGATTAGGAATGGATTAGTTAAATGTTTGCCACATTGATTTAATCCAATTAAATCAAGCCAAAACCACCTATTATTACATAATTACCATAATATCCTCAAATGGTAGAGATAATTATGATTTTACAATTAAGCCCTTGTGTAATTATTGAATTAATCCAATTAATCCAATTAGGTCAAAGTAAATAATCAATGTTATCCAATAACACTTGATTATCTTAATTGATAATTTAATATCGAATATTATATTTTATAAAAAAACTAATCGGCTACCCAAGTGCTCAACGAGTACACTTCATATTGGGACTCACTAAGTTCAAACACGTTCGTCATATAAGCCTGGCTAATATGTACGTAATTCGGCCACCTCTGAATTCGCGAAGAACACGAACGACCTTTCTGATCTATACAAGTCGAGGTCATCACATATGTTTAACAATCCCTCTGTCGTAGGCTATCCGAGTTGTGCTTAGGAAACATAGAATATACCGTCAAGTTTCCAAGACGCACATCTCATGTCAACATGTCCACGATTCTTCATAACTGATGCGATCCACCCTAGGTGATCGACTTTGGCCAAAGATTTAAGAATCGTGACTTTACTAATATGGATACCTAAACCTCTTATTGTACACATACAGGCCGACAGATCCTATCTTACTTCGCACTTGATTACAGAGTGCATCGGTCCACACTCAACGAACATCTAGAGGCCAGACCATAAAAAGTTTCTGACATACATGGCATCTAAGTGTGGAGGATCTCACACAAAATCAATATTATCCTATAGTCAAAGAATTACATATGCTACTCGACTCGAGGAGATTCCTATTGACGGTGGTGTGTACTTCCAACTATTATGAATCACCTGTTAGTCATTCAGTATTCACTCCAACGAATACCCACATGTCTATACGAGTTTCCAAAACTCATGGAATATAGCGTTAAACCATTAGAACTCCAATTCCAATATACGACATGTGATAGTCTTCTAGGTTATAGGAAGTCGACCGTATTCCAAAACCAACGACTATGAATATTTACTTTAAGAATAGTTTACACCTAGTGTCAAGACTATTCTAAGGTCGATGTCATTCTTAGCATATCGATACATCAATTTAATAGGCGTAATGACAATACCAATAATAGGGTATGAAATGAAAAATGTAGTTATTTTATTAATAAATAATAAAATGTACAATTTGGATTGGCACTCCAAGCACCAACTCCATCACAGCTATCATGTCTTGGCCGTCTTCGTCCCCCATCATTCTTTTGTCAGGCAGGCTTCGCCCTCTGTCTCGATTTCCTTACTTCCGCTGCGCCCCATCGCCCAAAACCCCAACAATTACAACCTTGAATATACTTAATTTGTTGAGTATTGTCGTCAAGTGGGGTTTGGGTTTGTGGATGCCATATAATTCCGTGTGTGTTTCGATAAGAAGAGATCATGATGAAGACTTGGGAGATGCCTATTGTAGGAGGGAAGTGAGGTTTACCGCTATGCCTATGACGTCAACGATCACGACACTGTTAAGTTCGCAGTATGTAGAGAGTATAGATAGCCCCATGATGATCATCTTGATATTTTTCCTTTAGGCATGCAGCCTTAGGGACTCGACCCATTTCTTCATCAATTTGCGATATTTTTTTCCACTATCTTCCGGTCTTAATCCGTCGCTTCCTTGAGCTCAATGTTCTATAGCCTAGGTAAAAAAATGGAGTCCTCCAGCTATCATGTCTTGGCAGTCTTCGTCCCCCATCATTCTTTTGTCAGGCGGGCTTCGCCCTCTGTCTCGATTTCCTGACTGTCAGATGGTATATGTCTTAGAGGCTTGCCCTGTTCAATTTCCTATAATGAAATGTTATTTTTATGTATGCATATATGCATGTGTGTAAATGATCCCTGATTGCAGGCCCACTCTTTGGCTTAGGAGAGTGCAAGAGTCTCAATGGCGTTCCGCAGAGGTACCATTAGATTTGTCTCGTTTTGTCCAAGCCGCCCTTTGGGGAATCTAAAATCATTGATTTTTCTTTTGAAAATCATTTCCATCATGCAATGATTTTTCATATGTTCTCCATTGGTTTTTCTTCTTGAAATCTCATCTCTTTTCAAAGTGTGAGCATTGTCCAAATCAAAAATTCAATTCTAACCAAGGTTCCATCTTTCAAATACTTCTCTGTGAGTTTATGATTATTTTACAAAGAATTACGTGAAACACAGATTGTTTATGCTGGTACTAGGTGTAGATTAGTGCTAACACCTTAGTTCATTTTATCATTCCATTTGCTAAGCTAAGCTAACACATGGTTAAGGTTCAATAAGATTTTAGAGTTTGACAAAATGTTTATTTTATATAGGCCTTATCGTCATCCCTAACTTCCTTAGGTCATCAAATTATCTTTTGACATAAAGACCGTACATTTTTTATGCAAGCCTCTAGTTTCTCAACAATTCGACCAACTCAAGTTGCTTTGCATACTCAATATTTGAGTTGTCATTTGACGCAAAAGTACTCGTGGGGTTCACGATACTTCTGGTTACTAAATAATCTAAACATCGGAGTATTTTGTTACGGGATTCACCCATTTCTTTTCCTTTTCCTTTTCCTTTTCCTTTTTCTCTCACGTTTTTTCTTTTTACTTTTGCTTGCGTTATCTTCTTAACTTAGTGTCATCTCAGTCTTAACTTTGGAATGAAATCAAATGAGTTTCGAGTGCTTTGACAATCTCTACAAATTATGTCAACGTAAATTCTTTATAAGTAGGCAACGTAATTTCAAGTGTAAGTTTTAGTGCGTAATATTTTAGATGGCATTTTTACCCTTGATGATCATCTTGATTTAGTCATTCTCCGAAGGCTGTGACTGTATCTTCATTAACTGGCTTCTCCAATGATCCAAGTATTCTTTGAAGCTTTCTTCAGGCTTATGCTTCATGTTTTCTAAGTCTCGAAGTGATAGATCTAGTTCCAAGTTTGTAATATATTGGATGAGGAAGGTCTTCGCTAGTGTCTTTTGGCCATCTTTTATTTTCTTTTCTAGGTTGTGGTACCATGCCATCGATGATCCTTTAAGAGACATCCCAAACAATTTCAAAACTTGACATTTGGACAAGCTAGTGGCACTAATCACGAACACGTAGTGACGAAGGTATAGTTTAGGGTCTCCACTAATTACTAACTTGTAAGACTAGCACATGTTGTATATTGGAATTAGAGTTCCAATGGTTTAACCGGATGTACCATGAGTTTTGGAAACTCGTATAAACATATGGGTATTTATTGAAGCGAATATTTAATGACTCACAGGCGATTCCTAATAGTTGGATGTACACACCACCATCAATATGAATCTCCTCGAGTTGAGTAGCATATGTAATCATTTGACTATAGGATAACATTGATTTTGTGTGAGATCCTCCACACTTTGATGCCATGTATGTCAAAAACCTTTCATGGTCTGACCTCTAGATGTTCGTTAGGTGTGGACCGATGCACTCAGTAATCAAGTACAAAGCAAGATAGGATTCGTCGGCCTATATGTGTACCATAAGGGGTTTATGTATCCATGTTAGTAAAGTCATGATTCTTAAATCCTTGGCCAAAGTCGATCACATAGGGTGGATCGCATCAATTATGAAGAATCGTGGACATGTTGACATGAGATGTGCATCTCGAAAACTTGATGGTATATTCTATGTTTCTTAAGCACAACTCAGATAGCCTACGACAGAGGGATTGTTAAACATATGTGATGACCTCGACTTGTATAGTTTAGAAAGGTCGTTCATGTTCTTCGCGAATTCGTAGGTGGCCGAATTGCGTACATATTTAGTTAGACTTATATGATGAATGTGTCTGAACTTAGAGAGTCCCAATATGAAGTGTACTCGTTGAGCACTTGGGTAGCCGATTAATTTTGATAAAAGATAATATTAGATATTATAATTATTAACTAAGATAATCAAGTGTTATTGTGGATAACATTGATTATTTACTTTGATCTAATTGGATTAATTCAATAATTACAAAAGGGCTTAATTGTAAAATCATAATTATCTCTACCATTTGAGGATATTATGGTAATTGTAAGTATGTAATAATAGGTGATTTTAGCTTGATTTAATTGGATTAAATCAAAGTAGCAAACATTGAACTAATCCATTTCCTAATCCTTGGCTTGATTTAATTGGATTAAATCAAAGTGTGAGACAATGGAGATTAGTCTCACCTAATTATACATATTTGGATAAATTAGATTAAGCCCACTTAAAAGTTGATTACAACTTTTATTAATTAAAAATTGTCTAAGTTTTGCTATAAATAGCAAGTTTTAGGAAGATTTTAATTACAAGAAAAATAACAAGCATAAGCAAATTCTTGAGAGATTGGCCTAAGTTAGAGAAGTGTTTAGAGAAGCTTGTGAGATGTCTACACCATTTCATCTAGGAGAAATCAAGATTGGATATCGAAGTGAAGTTTGAAAGAATTGGAAACAAGATTGGATCTTAGAGTCAAGCTTGCACACCTTGTAGGTTCTCCAACAATTACAACAAAGGAGAAGTAGATTGGACCTTGCATCAAGCTTACTAGGTAATGTTTGATCTTCTCCAAAGCTATGTTCATTTATGTATTAGATGCATGATCACATAGTTTAATGTTGAATAAGACTAATCAATTGTGTTTAGGATACTTTAGAAGTATAAACACAACATGGTTGTAATTAGGTCAAATATGTTCGTGTTGGACATGAAACAATTAATTAGAGTTTGGAACTCTAGATTAAAGCTTAGAGCTATGGCTACCATTCTAGAATCACTTGACCACCTTTGGGTGACCTAGAATTGTTCACGAGACATTTCTTATTGGGATTCTAATTTGGTTTGTGTATTGGATTCAAAATTTACACAAGTGCGTATTTAGAATAAATTTATGTTTTTGTAAAAATATTTAATATTTTGAAAAACTTGATTTTTATTCTATGGCATGTGTTAATGTTGATTTTGAAATTAAAAATTAATTTTGGATATTTTTGAAGTGTTTAGGGAGAATTGGAATAAATTAGGGTAAATCACCCTAATCAATTCAGCTCACTGGAAAGTGAGCTGAATGTGTAAAATGAAAATAAAAATAAAAATAAAAAAAGGTGAACAACGCTATAGTGTGCGAACAGTGCACGCGCGGGAATTTTGTTTTCGCTCATTCTGGAGCTTCTGGACTTCGATTCAGTCCCAGCTTTTTCCTATACACTCGTAATGGAATATAGTATTTCATTAAATGATTTAAAATTACACCCATATGGGTCTATCCATGAGTTAGACCCATTTCCGCCGTGAGGGGCATCAATCCGACTCTAGGGGTTCCACAACTGTCCCAACAATTGTGACTCTAATTAACATTGTAACTGTAATTGAATATTTATAACACTCATTATAATTGATAAATTTGACTGAGTATTATGTATGCGACTGTCATTGTGGCTAAAAAAAATATGATTAATCATTTGTAATTATCATTGTAACTAAGAAATGTGAGTGGGAATTGTGTATGTGCTGACATTTTGACTGAGTTGCATGTGTGAATGTAATTGTACATGTTGTTATGACTTTTACGACATAACGATTTTAAAACTGACTCTGACATTGTAGAAGTTCTAAGTTGAGAGAGATTATTTTATGAATATTATACGTGTGAATATTAACGGTATGTAGAATCTTATATATTGTGATTTATAGTCCGAATGAAAGAGATATGAATATTTAAAAATGACTTATCGGTAATTTATAAATCTAAGAATTTTTTTATCATCTTTTCATCAAAACATATCGATCATTAAACTCGTTTTAAAACTTATGATTTATAAATAAATAATATATAAATTTTCTTGAAACACTTTATATTTTTGAAAATATTCAATTATTAAATTTAAAATTGGAAAAAAAAAAGCCTACATTTTTTTGCTTTATATTTTCAATTCTTTTATAATTTTTTATTAGCGAACTTGTTATTATTTCATTTTATATGGTATATTGATGTCATTTGATATATATATATATAAAAACTAAATGAGAAGAATCTTTTAGTGTAGATTGAACTTAAAGATCCAGATAGAGTTTGAGGTTTTTAAAGAAAACCCCTAAATAAAAAGCTTAATATTGAAATTCAGTAAAATTTCTTGCATGGATCATGCCGAGATTTGATGGGAACAACTATGATACTACTACTAATTAAAAAACCGGATACTTCAATATATTAGACCGTTACTGGACCGTGAATCTCCTCGTGTCACTTTATAACTAGTCTTTCAAAATCAGCTGTACCTATACTTGATCACACTGGAACTCACCCCAAGGCTCACCAACTTTCTTCACCCCCTCTCTCTCTCTCTCTCTCTCATAAGACCCTTTTCAAATACGGAAAGTGGATCAAAGGAAAAAAAAATACTTTAATGCGTACAATCTCATGATCGTTTTTGTTTTGGATTTGGACTGAGATTTCGAAGTAAAAATTTCATTTCTTTTTTTCCTTCTTGTTCTATCCTCCCCAAAAATTATAATTAAAAATAATAATCATTTTTTTTTTCAGTATAAAAATCCCATCTTTTTTCTCTTCACTGTGAAAGTTTTTCTTTTGTGATCTTTTACGAGGTTTCAATATGATTTGTTCCATTAAAAACGCTGGTCCGGCGACAACGATCAATGGATCGGATTCAATTTTCCGAAAGAGATTGCATTCACCCATGCAGCGATCGTTGTTTTTGCCACCATTACAATCAAAATCTGAGCTTTCGTTGTCTAAGCCTCTGCATATTTCGAAAGTTTCAATCTTTGAGCCGGTGTCGGTGAGACTTGAGAAATCGTTAACAAAATGCAAGGCTTATGAGGCGGACAAGTCTCAGCCGATTGATGGGGAAGAAGCCAAAACAGAGGCGGCCCAGAAGGCCAAGATCGGTATATATTTTGCGACTTGGTGGGCTTTGAATGTTGTGTTTAATATATACAACAAGAAGGTTTTGAATGCGTATCCGTATCCTTGGTTGACTTCAACTTTATCTCTGGCTTGTGGGTCGTTGATGATGTTGATTTCATGGGCTACCAGAATTGCTGAGCCTCCAAAAACTGATCTCGAGTTCTGGAAGACTTTGTTTCCTGTAAGTATTGTAATGGGTTTTGTTTGGTTTGTGAGAAAAATGAGGAAATTTTTCGAAAATTTTGTTTTTGGTTTTAGGGTTTATGCTGTTTTTTCGATGATAAGTACAAGTTTGTTTGGTTGCTGAGAAAATGAAAGCAAGAAAAATGTTTTTATGTTGTTTTAATTTATTTTCAGGGAAATAAATTAAAATTTCTAACTTTTAGATTGGCAGCTTTTTCTCCCCTTGGTCCCAGTAATGAAAATATCCGCTATGTTAAATGTCAATTAAGTTATTTTCTTGCTTTGTTTAATTATTGGTTTCTTTTTTCTTTCTTTTGTTTTTTTTTTTGGTAATTAAGTGGTCTATGATTTTATTTGCAGTTAATTTGCTGTACGATGTAATTTTGTTATGTATATAGGTTGCTGTGGCACATACAATTGGGCATGTGGCTGCTACAGTGAGTATGTCTAAGGTTGCAGTTTCATTCACTCACATCATTAAGAGTGGAGAGCCTGCTTTCAGTGTCTTGGTTTCGAGGTTTCTGTTGGGTGAGACCTTCCCCTTGCCGGTTTATATGTCCCTTGTTCCGATTATTGGTGGTTGTGCTCTTGCTGCTGTGACTGAGATAAACTTCAACATGACTGGTAATTAGAATTTCTGTTGGAATAGCTATTTATATGATTTATCATCTCGTTATCTGATAAAAAAATGGTATCAATGGTTCTTGTATAATTTTTTGTTCATTGCTCGGATTTGAGAAAAGATTTAAATTATTAATCTGGGGACATCAGGATGGTAGCATGAATATCTATATTGGAGGCCAGTTAGGCAAATATTTGATGCAATACATGCAAGGCACACCGCACATGTCGAATTTACATGCATTTAAAAATAAATTAAATAAATATAATCAGAATAAGCAATTGTGTGAATTTTCTTCTAATTCAACATTTGAAGTTAAGATGTCACCGCCACCACCCACTTTTCATTTGATCATTTCATGGCAATCATGAATTCTCATTTGTTGAGTCACATGGGTTGGTCTAGTGGGAAATTTCTGCAATCAGAGAAGGTTATTTGGAGCTTGTAACATAATATTGTTTTTCTTTTAGGGATTTTTTTCAGAGTGCTGAAATTGGTTGTTGGCCACTAATTGCAGGTTTTATGGGGGCCATGATATCAAACTTGGCATTTGTTTTCCGGAACATATTTTCAAAGAAGGGTATGAAGGGGAAGTCTGTCAGTGGGATGAACTACTATGCTTGTCTGTCAATGTTGTCTCTGGTAATCCTCACACCTTTTGCAATAGCTGTGGAGGGACCACAAATGTGGGCTGCGGGATATGAAAAAGCACTCTCTCAAATTGGACCGCAGTTCATATGGTAACTGGGAACTACAGACTGATTTTTCTTGTATTGTTTTGATTGCCCTTAGTTTGTCTATATGTGGTAAATTTAATTTTACTACCGGGATCAAATTACTTAGATACCCGTTCTCTTTTTTGATTATTTCATGAGAACTCAAGTGAAAATCTTGATCGTTTGCATTTATCTGTATCTAATTAAAGTTGACAGATCACGTTGGATCAAGTCATGTTGTTGAATTACGCTATGAGAGGATTGACATTATGGACTAATTCTTTGTCTGACTTTTATGCATGCATGTTCACCGGAAAAATAATGGTATTTTGGGTGTCTAGCATTCAGTTTAGATTTTGTGACACATATCCTCCAAATTAGGAGTTCCTGATCTATGCTGCTGTTAAATCTAGCAATAAACTTTTGTTTTCAGTCTTAAGTTTTGCCTTTACTAGTCTTTAATTTTGCTGCATGGCATATGTTGACAAGTCTAATAGATGATGCTGCACATTTCCTTTTTGTTTAGCTTTCAATCATGAGATGAGTGAACACCAATTTTAAGTACAATGATCTTTTCTCTCTTTCTTGTCTTTTACTAAAGAAATATTTGTGCGGCTGTTATTTTATGTGATAGGTGGGTGGCTGCACAGAGTATTTTTTATCATCTCTACAACCAGGTGTCTTACATGTCCTTGGACCAGATCTCTCCCTTGACATTTAGCATTGGAAATACCATGAAACGTATATCTGTCATAGTTTCCTCAATCATCATCTTCCACACTCCTGTCCAACCCATCAACGCTCTTGGAGCTGCAATTGCAATCCTTGGAACCTTCTTATATTCCCAGGTAAACATCCATGCTCTTTATATCTAAAGTGTGGTAGATATTATTGTGAGTAACATTCATGCTCTTTATATCTCAATTATGGTTGATCAGTGAGTGTGGCTGTATGTTTTAAAAAGATTAGCTTGCCCCTATGTCCTGTATTGGGTTGAAAGAAGCTGACTATTTATTTCTGGAGAAGCTGACAAATTTTATTTTATTTTATTGAACTCTCTATTGACATTTGTTTTTATGTGAAAGATTCTAACAGGAATATTAAAAGCCTCTCCTCCTTGTTTTGGAGGATACATCAGATAGGATAACATAGTATAAACGTTGCTACCTAAGCAGAATTATTGTCACTTTTTGGAAATATCAATGATATCGTTAAGACAAAAGATAGCATTGGGGGCTACACAAAAGAATTTACCTCAACCCTCGTGGCAGTTAACGATTAATGTTCTTAGACGCGTTGCATATCAGATGGAGGTTAGGGAATACCATGTTTTAGACCTGAAAGTAGTTCTGCTTCTATAGTGTTAGTAGTATACAGGAGTAGGGTCTAAGTTTTGGCATCAAAGTTTTTAGGAATAGTGTTAGATATTATTTGATATTTGGTGTTAGGTGATATTGATCTTTCAACAATATTATTTTGAAAAACACTACCAACCTTTCCCCATCTACCAATTTTTTGGTATGCCATCTACCAAGTTTGAGTGGTCCAATGCATAGTTCTGTCTTTGATGTTGACTCCTAGGATAATTAAGCTATGTGGATTAACGTTCACCTAACCAAGGCATCTGATATAACCTCCATTTGTTTATTCTTCTTAATATGAATACCATAGATTATCTTCAATACTCACAATATGAGTTCATTGAATCCTCTCCAGAATACATAGCATGGGAATCCTCATGCGTTAGGTCTTTCTTATAAGAGCTTTATGTTCATGTTTGTTAACTAGGACGGGCTTGTTTAATCAATTCAACCCAGTTGCTATAATCTAATCACTTGTTTTATACTTTTATTTTATTACAGGCAAAGCAGTAAGAAAGCTCGGGGTTGGTTGAAGAATTTAGATTCATCATGTACCATAGATGATGAGAGGTGATACGGTGTCAGGAACGTGTTTCTGTCTTTCGGGATCCATGCTTGCTCTCTGGATTTTGTTAGGATGGACCAGCAGGGGTGTCTTGCAGTAGATAAAAAATAATAATAATAATAATGGGTGATAATAATCAACGTTATAGAGGCAATTAGGCTTTTCTTTTTTAATATTTTCGTGAGGTTGAGGGGTGAAAATTTCCCAATAAACAAGGATTATGTCTAAAACCTTGTCTGTTTCGAGAAAACATATATAACAACGATGTGGACTGTGATTTCCTTTGCATTTCTTGTTTAGAATATATATTTTTTTAATAGAATCTGTGGATATGCTCGAGTCTGTGGCCGCATCATTGTAAAGTTTGAACCATTGACTCCATTGCCAACCCATCAGCTGTGTAAGAGTCTCTTCGATATATGTCTCTCCGTGCATTGAAGGGGCGGGTTAGTTCAGTTGATAAAATCTCGAGTGGAAACAAGAAGTTTTAGATTTAAATCCCATTGGAAACTAGGTTAACATAAGATTATAACTAATAAAAACACATCTCAAGAAAGAAGGAAATTGTGCAAGAGTTGGTAATGTATAAAGGTTTCTAACTTAAAATATTCTCACATACAAAATAATTTGTGATACAAAAATTCAAAAAATGAAGTTGAGGCAACCAATTTATTTGTTTATAGTCCAATCAATTAGCAAGCATTACCAGAGCTAGTCCATCTTGGAGGAACCAGACTGCGTCGGGTCCTCATTGGATACCAGATTTATCCCATAACACCATTAAACTTGCAAATGTTTGATGGCTGTCCGGACATCCTTGTCACCTCTGCCGCTGAAATTAACCACGACCTTAGTTCCATCCGCAAGAGTTGGGCACAACTTCTCCAAATAAGCCAATGCATGAGAAGTTTCCAAAGCTGGGATTATGCCCTCTAGTTGCGATATTCTCTTGAAAGCTGGACAGATAATGAATGAAATACTTGTAAAAAATGTAACAAGCTAAAACGTTTGTGTACATGTAACTTAAATGAACAGACAGACATGGTCTTCTAACAACTCAACAAAAGCATTAGATCGTGAAAAATGAAAGATGAGCAGGTTGTTGATCACGGGAAAATTAATTAAACAGGGAAACCAAAAATAAAAAGGTAAAACCAGGTCCGTCCATTGAAGAATCATGTGTGTATATTACATGATTCTACGATTAATAAATTTCTTTGGTCTCATTGATTGCACCTCAGATTTTCAAGTAACTCAATTAACCAATGAGTAAACTTCGGAAGCTAAACTTCACCTCGTAATTGGAAACCCGGTTCTTAAGGTGAAAATTCAATAGAGGAAATAGTGCACCACATTAGGAAAAAAGCATCATATCAACAAACAGCTAATTCAT
The DNA here is from genome assembly GCA_019454045.1 of Zanthoxylum bungeanum. Classification (NCBI taxonomy): domain Eukaryota; kingdom Viridiplantae; phylum Streptophyta; class Magnoliopsida; order Sapindales; family Rutaceae; genus Zanthoxylum; species Zanthoxylum bungeanum. The sequence continues at coordinate 12,784 of SKCR01042327.1, forward strand.
ACAAACAACAAACAAGTAACCGCAATCAAACCATGTGAGATGAAAAACTTCAGCAGCAAAATCTACTGTAATTTCATACCATCCAATGCTTCATCATCTGTGACATTATAGTACTCAGCACACCCTTCGTCTTTCAGGAAACTGTGCTCAGGTCCAACTCCAGGGTAATCCAAGCTGCATGCCCACTGCCCACATAATAGATTCATATAAAGTTGATTACCAAAGTCAGCCATGGAAAATTAATGACTCAAAGGGCAAAAAAGTCAAAGTATTACCCTGCACTAATGGAATGAGGCTCAATTATTTGCCCATCTTCATCCTGTAATAAATAGCTCATAGCTCCATACAACACCCCAACTTCTCCTTTTGTCAAGGTAGCAGCATGTTTGCCACTGTCTACACCAAAACCTGCAGCCTCCACACCAATCAACCTAACATCCTTGTCATCAACAAATTCATGGAAGAGTCCCATGGCATTTGAACCTCCACCAACGCATGCAACCAGCACATTTGGTTTCCCACCCCATTTCTCCAATGCTTGTTTTCTTGTTTCTTTTCCGATCACTACATGGAAATCTCTGACCATCATAGGATAGGGATGTGGCCCAGCAACATAAACACGAGCTTGATCAAGATTTAAACGAAAAATACCAGACATATCATGCACAGAAGAAGTCATGAGGCAGCTACGCATGCAGAAACTGCAACTTGAATCTGCCAGAACAACCAACAGAATAGAGGTCATTAGGTACCAAAAAGTTTCAATGACAAGCCCCATAAAGATCAACTAAATTTTTTGAATGCAGCTACCACTCAAATAGTAGTGAAATCGGTTCTATATTCGATTCCAAAAACCGGTTCCATGGTCCGGTTCCGATCATTTTGGAATCGGAACCTACCCGGATAAAATCGGTTCCTTCATTTTTGGAACCGGAACCTACCCGATTATAACCGATTTTAGTTCCAACCCGGAAAATCGGTCCGGTTCCAACCGGTTCCGGGTAGACCCGGAACCGTTGCTCACCCTTAGAGAAGAAGGCAACGTTAAAAAACCCTGTTGTTGGTTTTTTTTTTTTTTTTTTTTTTTTTTTTTTTTTTTAAAGCTGTTGATAAGGGTGGCAACAGATCGGGCTTTTGCCCGGGTCCGGGAAAAGTCCGGTCCGGACCCGGTCATCTCTCGGATCGGGATTTATCCGGCCTGGATTTTAATAATAATAAAATTAAATTTTTTTAATTTATTATATAAATATAAATATATAAATATAAATATAAATAATATTTTGTAAGCCCAGATCAGGCCGAGCCCAGGCTTAGGCCCGGCTAGGGCCTGAGCCCGAGCCTGAGCCGAGCCTCTATTCTGTCGGCCAGGCCCGGACTTTTTTTGCCACCCTTAGCTGTTATTGGTTAAATATTAATTTTTTTTTTGTTATGGTCAGATTTATTTTAATTTAAATTTTTTATACCAATTTATTTTGCACGTTAAGATTTAATTAAACCTGACTTTTTAAACATTTTTTTTAATATCGGGGAAAACACACATCATTTCTACTAGGGTCATTAGATCTCGGTGCGTGGGTAAATCGATGTTGTCAAATGCTCTTACAATGGTGCTACTCAGGGCTTGAACCTGAGACCTTGAACATAAAATCTCAACCTCAAACCGATAAGCAGTGCCCATTGGGGACTATTTATTTTAAACATTATATCACACTAAATCACTAAACATTATATCAAACTAATTCACTTCGCTTATATATATATATATATAAATTAATTAACCTATAAAAATAATTATAATAATAACATTTATTATAATCGACTAGAATAGTAAAAAAAATCTTTATTACAAATGTAAACACTAAATTAGGATATAAGTTTTTCTATTTAGCCCAAGTCAAACTAAAAAATTTATATTTAGTTCTATTATAGTAAAATTACCAAAAGAGACCACCTGGTGTGTGTTTAAAATTTTTTTTTTCACATTTTTTTTTCAAAATATATATAAAGTATTTCACAAAAAAAAATTTATATGTTATCCATGTAAGAATTATAAGATTTAAAACAAAACCCACTTTTGATATATATCGACGAAAAATGTGGTAAAAAATTACTTTTATATTTATTAGAGAATAATAATTTCAAACTAGTAATTTTCAAATACTAATATCTCATTCATCCGGACTCCAAATCATAATTTGTAAAAATATTCATATAATTGACAAATATATCTACAACTTTTATCAACAAACCTCTATCAAATTTGAACTTATATAAGGTCAAAATTAGCCTCAAAATTATTGGATCACACATACTTCCCATTGACCTCTGTCATAATTACATTTTACCTCAGTCACATTAGTGATTGAAAGTTGTATTATATATCTATGTCTTAGTCTCATTGCTTACCTTCAGTTATGTTATTTATCTCTATCACATTATCGACCCTCAGTCACATTGAGTATAATCATAATTGTGACCTCAGTCACATTACCGACCATTAGTCACATTTTATCTAAGTCACGTTGTCGACCACCAGTTATATTGAGCACACTAAATTGTAGCCTTAGTCACATTATCAACCCTCATTCACATTTGTGACCTCAGTCATATTAGTTACCTTCATCACAGTGCCAACCATCAGTCACACTTATGAACTCAGTAACATTAATTATCTCAGTCAAATTACCGATCCTCAATCACATTACTAACCCTCAGTCACATTGTAACTATATTTTTTTTTTACCATGGATAGGTCAAGTCTATAATATCTGATATTACTTTAAACTTTATATATATGGAATTGACATCTCTTAGATATCATGCTTTGGCCAAAGACTTCTCAATTTATAGTTTCATTGGAACAACTCTAGTTTTCATTATTAAAACCATCGGATCTCATCTAGATTCACATTTGACTTCGTCTATCCAATAATTTTCATAAGACGTGGCTGGTCGAATGATATCATATTAGTGAATCATGATAACTTCTATACAAGCCATAATCGTATCGTAGGTCAAAATGATATGATGACATTAGTGTATTATAACGATGATCAATGACCTAAGATAACATTACCATGTGATCAATCGTTTATGTGGTCGTGTTCGATGTTTCATTATTTTAATGAATCACCAACTGTTTATGACATTATGAAATGAGACTCATCATCCATTCTATTAAAATCTAATGTTAATCTTAGACGACCTACAACAATATTGGTCCTCATATATTATTGTCCTGTACAATAATCATATAAACAAGAACGTATTTTAACACTTATTCGTATAAACATCGTTGACTGTCATGATCTCAAACTCCTTTGGGATAATGATGCTAGTTTGACATAAGTCTCAGGACATACACATATGATATAAATGATATTAATAATGTGTAAAATAATAATTGTCTTTATTATTAATAACAATACTTTTTATAAGAAAATTATTTATTTACCTTTAAACCTATAATCATAATTGATTTTAGGACATACTTTATAACAAACTCCTACTTGCACTAAAATCAATTACTATGGTACCCTATCCCCATCTTCTCAAGTTGATTATCCAGTTGTTGTTGGTTCATTGGCTTCGTGAGTGAGTCAGCATCATTCTTTCCTGATGGTGTCTTCTCTATGATGATCTGACTATCTTCAATATTCTTTAAGAATATGATACTTTCTTTGGATGTGTTTGGATTTCTAATGAGACATTGGTTCCTTGGTCTGTGCTATAGCCCATTTGTTATCGCAATACAACAAAAAAATTGATTCAATAATAGGAACAATACCAAGTTATGTTATAAAATGCTTCATCCAAATCGCTTCCTTTGCAGTTTCTGATGTTGCTACATACTCAATATTTATCGTGGAGTCAGCAATAATGGGCTGCTTGGCACTTTTCCAACTGAATGCTCCTCAATTTCACAAAAAAATGAATCCAGACATTGACTTATAGTCATCAGTATCTGTTTGAAAGTCTATCCGTAAACCCTTCAATTTTCATATCAGATCCTCCATAAGTCAATACTAAATCCTTAGTTCTTCTCAAGTACTTCACGATTGCCTTGACTTTTATCCAATATTTTTCTCCCGGATCAGATTGAAATCTGCTAGTCACACTAATAAAAAATGCAATATCTGATCTTGTACATAGCATAACATACATAAGACTTCCAATTGCTAATATGTATGGTATGATGCTCATACGTGCTATTTCTTTAGGTGTTTTGGGGCTCATTTATCTAGATAAATGAACTACATACCTATAAGGTAATAAACCTCTTTTAGAATCTAATATATTAAATCTCTTGAGCACATTTTCTATGTACATCCTTTGAGATAAACCAATCATTCTTTTAGATATATCTCTATATATCATAATATCAAGAATGTAGGTAGCATTTCCCAAGTATTTCATGGAGAAAGTAGTGGATAACCAAACTTTTACAGATGCCATTAGTCCAATTTCGTTTCTTAATAACATTATGTCATCCACATATAGTATCAAGAAAGAAATCTTGCTCCCACTGACATTTTTGTAAATACAAGGTTCATCAACATTTTTAATGAAACCAAACGTTTTGATTGCATCATTGAAATAAAGATTCCAACTTTTGGATGCTTGCTTCAATCCATAAATAGATCTCTGCAACTTACACACTTTATGACTTTCTTTTTTAGATGTAAAACCTTCTGACTGTTTCATATAAATTTCTTCCTCAAGAAAACCATTTAGAAAAGTGGTTTTAACATCCATTTGTCATATTTCATAATCATAGTTAGCTATCATAGACAATAGAATTATGATGGATTTTAGCACAGTTACTGGCGAAAAGGTTTCCTCATGATCAATACCTTATTTCCGAGTATATCATTTTTCCACAAGTCTGACTTTGAAAGTCTCTACCTTTTCATTGTTTCCCATCTTTGTCTTGAAAACGCATTTACACTCAATAGGACTAATTCCTTCAGGAAGGCCGACAAAGTGTTTATACTTGATTGGAATACATGGATTCAATCTCAGAATTAATAACTTCAAGCCATTAAGCTGAATCGATATCTGACATTGCTTCTTCATATTTTCTAGGGTCATCAATACGAACAACCTCACAAATCAGAAAAGATTCAAAATCTTCTTGATTGATTAAGGTGTATCTCAATGGAGTACGAGATCGCCTAACGGACCTATTAAGTAGTTTTTTCAAGAGATGTTTCTGGTTTAGGTTCTTTCAATTCCTCTTGATTAATATCACTTTGTGTCTTAGGGGTTTCCTCTTGGGATATATCTTCTTCTAAGTCTACCTTTTTGTTGAACTTCCTTCATGAAAAATTTGTTCTTCAGGGAAAGTAATATTCATACTAATCACAACCTTTTGGTTAGAGGGAATGTAGAAGTAGTATCCCATTAAATCTTTGGGATATCCTATAAAGTGACATTTCTTAGATCTTGAATCCAATTTTCATGTGAAAACTTTTCTTATATATTTTGGACTACCCGAAATTATTAAGTATCCTAAATTAGGACGCTTCCAATAAAACATATCATATGGCATCTTTGGACTCTATTCAGAATATATAGTGCAGTTTGGATAACATATCCCCAAAAAGACGTTGTTAAATCAGCAAAGCTCATCATGGATCGTACCATATCCAATAAGGTACGGTTTCTCTTTTCAGACATACCATTGTTTTGAGGCGTATATGGAGGTGTTACTTGTGATATGATTCCATGTTCCTCGAGATAATCTTGAAACTCTGAGCCTAGGAATTCTCCACCACGATCAAATATAGTGTTTTAATATCTTTCCTCAATTGTTTCTATATTTCATTCTTATATTCCTTGAACTTTTCAAAAGATTCTGATTTATGTTTCATTAGGTATAAATACCTTAAATCTTGAACAGTCATAAGTGAAAGTAATGAAGTAGTGATAACCACATTCAACAATAATGTGAAGCGGTCCACACACATCTGTATATATTAACTCCAAAATATTTTTAACTCTTTCATTTTGTCCCACAAAAGGTGACTTAGTCATTTTACCTTTGAGACATGACTCATAAACGAGATAAGGTTTTGAACCTAATGATGGAAGCAAACCTTCCTTCTCCAATCATGAAATTATTTTGTCTCATATATGATTTAATCTTAGGTGCTAAAGAAGTTTTGAGTTAATGTTATCTCTTGGAAGCTTTGTTGTTACTACATTTAATAATTTAACAGTATTCTCATTGATTTACAAGACATATAAACCATTTGTATTTAATACAATATAAACAAATTTATTCAAATAATAAATGCTGCATTTCTCATTAACAAAATGAAATTTATAATCGCTTTGAGTCAAAACAAGAATGGAATTAATGTTTTTTATTGCACTATAAAAATATAAAATTTTATCTAATAAAATTAAATGTCTTAATGATAAAGGAAGATGACATGTTCCCATTGTGGCAATTGAGACTAGCTCTTCATTCCCAACCTTCGGGACCACTTCTCATTTCCTTGAGTAACCGCTTACTCTTTAGAATCTGCGAAGACATACTAATATGTGAGGTAACAGTATAATCTAAAATCTATGAATGAGAATTGAAACTAACTTTAAGATCAGTTCTATGACATGTAGTGAGGCCAATACCTTCAACTGGTTTTTTTAAGCTTGCCAAGTAAAGTGAACAATTTCTCTTCCAATGTCATTTCTTTTTGCAATAAAAGCACCCATCATTGACTTTTTTGTCCTTTTTTTAATGACACCTCCAGAAGGCTTGTATTTCTTAGGGGATCTTTTCTTGCCATTTCATTTTTTATCATTACGGGGTTGAGAAATAGTAAAAACGATCCTCTTTCCATTACTAATTTTCACCATAGTCTTCTCATAGGTCTTTAAAGAGCGATGGAGCTCATCAAGTGGTTTAGTTTTCCTGATCAACTTATTCCTGATGAAATTGGTACAAAGCCCTTGAAATCTGAAGTGAAAGATTATATGATTAAATCCACTTTTGCTTTAAAGGACAACCCCATATCAATAGCATCATCAAATTGATCATTTTAAGTACATGATCTGAGACAGGAGTTTCTTCCTTCATTTCCATCTTGAGCAACTTACTAGTGATATCATATCTTACAATCTCACTGCTTTCACTAAATAACTATTTTAGGTGATCCATGATTTCTGATAAACTTTAAAAAATGCACATTTAATAAAAGAGAAAATAATCATTTTACACTTGTAATTTCATTAATCTCATTAGTTTATCACATTTGTGAAATAATAATTAAATTTATGTTTTACATATTTTTATTGTGATTTTCAATTCTTGTGTAGGCAAAATATTATTTTGGATGCTCAATAAGAATGGACATGAAATCTGGATTTCAAAGCCCCATAAGCCTAAAGAAGCATGATGACTGAATTCCAATATTATATAAAAAGATTGACCATGTCTAAGTCATTGTTGGATGAACTTATCGTAGAATTAGAGACACATGATAATAATTACTAAAAAATAAAAAAAGCCAAATATGTCACAATACGTTTTCGGTAGATTATGACAAATTTATCCATTGTTGCCAAATGATCAAAAGAAAACAAGTTGGTTTGAAATTAAGCTTGAAATATTGTGACATATTTGGCTGTTGTTGCCAAATGATCAAAAGAATACAAGTTGGACTTAAATTGATTTTGAAAAAATGTTGCTTGAGGTGTTAAACACCTCACCTATAAATTGAGGTGCCCAGCACCTCATTAAGGTAGCCTGCTCCATACTTCTCTCTCCGAGAATTTATGGACTCTCAACTCTTATGTGTTTTATTTTTCATTCTTTGTTGTAATTTTATTATCTTTCATTAATAAAATTATGTGTGTTTTTATTCAAAACATGAGTAGCTAATTTGCATCCCACTGGTGTAAATGGTTAAGCTCTTGATATGAAAATATATGTAATTTTATTTATATTATATATAAATTATGATTATTTTTCAAAATAGAATTTGAACTCTTTCCAGTTTATTTATGATGTTAGACTAGATGTAGACAGTCCCTGATTAGCACAAATAATACTTGAATCCCATAAATATGAGAGAGTGGACTATTAAAAATTTAGATTAATTATAGATAATATGATTCTACATGTGTTGGCATAATTTAGTACTTTGACATGGACTAATTATAGATAAGACAGATTACATGTATTGGCATAATTAGTACATGATAATCACGAAATAAATTAATTGGGAACTAGTTATAATTTTTATTTTATAAAAAGTATAAATTATTTTATATTTGAAATACCAAGAGTGGGACTCCTAGCCTTAATATTTTACTTAATTATTGAAGCACCTAATTTAAAATTGCCCATTGCTTCAATCAATTCAACCATGTTTATTTTGTTCTTATACTGTCATTTTATTTTACTAAATCTATTCCCTATGGATCGATCCCGAACTCATCGGATTATTTTATTACTTCGACACTATTATTCTTGGAAGTAAAGAACCAGTTTGTGAGTGTGTCAAGTTTTTGGCGCCATTGCCAAGAAATAAAATTTAGTAAAGCATTTTATCTTATTTATTTATCTTATTTTCTTTTTTTATTTTTTTATTTTCTACATCTCACGTATTTATATTTTCCTTATTTACATTTGTGTATATTCCAAGATGCCCCGAGTGATCCTAAATAAATTATGAGTCCAGACATCACACGTATATTAAAACCTTGTACTTGAGTCTTCAAAATTACAAGATACAAAAAATTCAATTTAAATAGAGCTAGCATTTAGCCAAAGAATTTATTGAATCATCCCCTTCTAGAGATTCTTCCATAAGTTTTTGTGAGAATCTAATTCAAGAAATTGAGAAAGCTGAACGGGAAATTCAATTGATATATGAACTAACAAGAATTAAATAATATTTTTAGGATTTAATTAGTACACATTTGTTCTATTTTCTTTTGTCACTTATTTAAATTTTTTATTTTTCACTTGTTTATTATTTTTTTTCTTTTTTTTAAGTATTGCATTTGCATATTTAAATTTTAGCATATAGTCTGCATTTAAGTTGCATGAGACATTGGTCTCGATCATCTAGTGGTAGATTAAATATAGTGTCTCTACCACCTTAACCGTCAGTCAAAATGGCCGATAACCAAGATGAAAAATCAGTTGATCAGATAGAATAAGAGTCACAACATGGTAATCTTAATCATCATAGGACACTCAAAGAATAAATAAATCCCACTAGAACATGATCACCATCTTGTATTTTTTTTCCTAAATACATCACGTTTCATTTTCAAACTGGGTGTCATCCAACTTTTTTCCATATTCCATAATATAGAATCAGAAAACCTTTATCGACATTTAAGGGAATTCGAAGAGGTATGTAATATATGCACATACCAAAATTATAGCATGAATATAATTCGACTCAAGTTTTTTCCTTTTTCTTTAAAAGGATAAAGCTAAAATTTTTGCTGCAGAATCTTAAGTCAGAATCCTTCAGAACATGGGATGATTTGTAAGAGCAATTTTTGAAAATCTTATTCCCTCCGCATATGACAAACTCATTTAAGAGAAGAATCACAACGTTCATACAATAGTCAGGGGAAACACTTTACCAATATTGGGAGAGATTTAAAAAAATGATGAATGTTTGCCTACATCACAGGTTTGAAATATGGAGGCACCCCAAAGTAGACAAGTAGTGGTAATAATGTGTAAAGGTGAATTTAGGGATAAAAGTCTTGAAGATGCACTAGATTACTTAGAACACATACAAGAGAATGCACAATACTGGGACACAGTTAATACTTATGAGTCATATGTTAAACCATAGTCATCTAGTATATGTATGTTTAACCTTAGGGAATACCATGAACTTTCTACTATGTATGCATCTCTAGTTAAAAAAGTTGAGGCATTAGAAATGAGGATGAGTGATCATGTTAAATTGATTCAAGAAGTTACATGTCATACATATAATACAAATGAACATGTCTATCACACCTCAAAAATCCAGAAATGTGATCGACAAGAGACGGCTTAAGTATCATCTGAACCTCTGACATGCATCTATTGACTTACCGAATGAATGATTATATGCATGTCTGTCCTACTATCGTGATCATGAAACTGTTGTAATCTTATTGAACATGACTAAAATATTATGCATGAATATAGATTGTATAAATATATCATGAATAAAAATCTACGTGCATATCTTATACATACACAACTTAAATAATTGATAACACTTAAATACATGAATACTTACAAGGCCTTATGGAATGACTTGACAATAATTAATTAATGGGCCCGATTTTGACTTATACAATCATGGTGTGCAATGACTGCCGCTGGCTCTTGTCTTCTCCAAGGCATGTCCTCCACATGCATGATCTTGTAACCTGTAAAATAATTGGAGAGGAAGGTGGGTCAGGTCTTTTGAAAAACTTGGTGAGAGAATACTAAAGGGCCAAAAATAAGTTGATACATAAAATATGAATAACTGAAAGCTAAAACTGAAAGGTCATGAATAAACATGTAACATAAGAATTTATAAACAATGAAAATGGCTGGAAAATAATGGGTTGACTGAATACTGAAGCTAAAACGTGACTGACATCTTACATGACATGCATAAAGGCAACTGAAATGTAACTTGAGAACTGTAAACGTGATGATGTGGCTAGACATGAACCTGAAAACTAGAACTAGCAACTTGAACTACTAACCTGGACATAACTTGGAAATACGTGAACATGATCTGAAGCTAACATAAACTTCATGATTCATGATCGGGAATGTTGTCATGAACTGCTACCTAATATCATACTATCCTGATCTGAACCTAATATCATACCTTGTCCTGAAGCTACATGTATTGAATTTGGATACCTGAACTAAAAATGGATATTTTAAGCCTGAATACCAAACTGAACATGCAGGAACTGCACCTGAATACTGAACTGAACTGCATGAGTTGGACTTAAATACTGAACTGAACATGCATGATTTAGAAACTACATGACCTAGTTGAAAACATGACATGATAAACATGATATATGTACAAGTAGTAAGAATAAGACATGCGTGACTGAGAAAACATAAAGCATAAGACATGGCTAAACTTGTATACATGGAAAAAAATGTAGGTTGTAATTTGTAAGATATGTAAATGAATAAAAAAATGATTACTTAAATGGAAACTACACATACACTAAAAACATGAAAGAGAAGAACTAACGCACGTACTGGTTCATGTATACAAGCTAGTACAGTGCCCATTACATAATTAAGAATAGGTATGTGATAGACATCATTCGAACAGAAATCTTAACCAGTGCTTCTAACATATGGATGCACATGCTAACTGTGTGAATTGAAAACAGAACGTAACTGCATTATCGACTGAAAAAAAGAACTGAATAAGTAACTAGGAGGCTTACACTGAAACATATCTAAACACGAGACTGATGTATGTTAATACCAAACCTATGACAAAACCATCCCAAACCCATGGTGGCTTGGATCTATCCTAAAGAGCTAAATTGGGACGTTACGTATCGTCATCCTCCCATACGCCTAACTAGAGCTAGGAGTGTAAATATATGACACTGGGGCGTTACATATTGTCATCCCCCAAAGTATGCCATTACCTATCCCGGAATCTAGGGTCTAGGAGCGTTACATATCGCCATCCCTCTAGCCCTGAAATCTGGTGTTCTAGGGGCGTTACGTATCACCGTCCCCGAAGCCAAAATCTAGAGCTGAGAGTGCAGATCTATGCTACCCTCCAGAATCTGAATCTAGGATCCAGGGGCATCTATCATCCCTAGTTCTGAACTACGTGTGCACACGGTATCTGAATCCATCAATTCCATATATAAGTTAAGTTACATACTGAGGTGGGTTTTTCCCTCATGCCTTAAAAATCATAAAATCATGCTTTAAAAGTCACAACTTTCTAAAACATTCTCAATAGTAAAATATCTAAAACAAACTTTGGCTAACGCCTTATGTGCTTTTAAAATTAAGTCTTATACTGGAAACAACTTAAATGAAACTAGTTGAGAAAAAGGTCCACTCACTGATTTTAGGATCTGACTAATGTTACTTCACTTCGTCGAAGAATGTTGTGATGCCTATGATGATCTATAATCGAGAAATTCAATTAGGATATAAGGTATGAGACATGTTTCGAGGTTAGACTAAACTTCTTAGTTCTACTAATCTATCGACATCACATGACGAATCATGCTTGTAACTTGTCATGTCGCAATTATATGCTTTAATATGAAACTCATATGATGATTCTTAACATCCTAGATTGAAACTGAAATGTTATTAAATTTTTCATGTATCGTGTCGCAACATAGGGTCTAGACACATGTTGATAAGCCAATGAGCATCTTCTGTCTCAGCGTCACGACACAAGTCTCTGGGCGTCGCGACGCTCACATTCCATAAATGAATCTGTGAAAATTTTCCAATACGCGTTATGACGCTGGGTGTGTGGCGTCGCGACGCTAGGCTAAAATTCAGGGCCTAACATCAACTCTCCATGTCTAGTTTTCCCAGAAACACTTCCCTCACTGCCATACTACAATCTTTACTCAAACAACCCTTTAAACCTCAATATTCAAACATATTTAATCAACACCCCTCAATCTAATTTAGCTATTTAGCTCAATACTTAATCCAAAATACTTAATATCATCATGGCATCACATCATCAAAAATCCTCAATCCAAAATTTGGGTCAAGTTGCTCTTACCTCATTTCCTTTGATTTCCTTCATCCTTCAAGTCTTCCATAGTTATTATTCGATGAATTTACCGATTGTCCCCAAAGTCATTTCATGAGTGTATTTGTGTCCAAACATAATTTATAATATGTATCAAATTTCCTATAATATAACGGTAATCAAGATCAACGGATGTACAATGTCTCGATCCGATTTCGTTTGAGAAATTTACCTTTTCTAGGTTCTGGTAGTTCAGTTTTCGTGTTGAAATTCAAAATTTGACCATAGTATAGATGATCCCGACGTATCAAAATATTGTTCTCGATGATACACGTATTTTGTTATACATTTCCACATTGAAAGTCTTTGGTTATCGGGTCTGATTTTCAAAGCAGGCTCTACATGTCTTGAAAAGAATGTCAACAAGTCATGGGATAGAGCATCGTTATTTCTCTACTCAACAAAGCTGTCTGGACACATTGAGAAATTTTATTGAGGTCGACTATGCACTTCGAGCGTTCGGTTGAGGTAGGATTTGGTTTCTCACCTTGATTGTGGTTCTAAATTATTTATATATATTATTATATTATGCCTATAAAATGATATGAAATATGTTTTAATATAATTCATGTTTTATGAAAATATGGGATGACTCTTCGGGTGACACGTTGTGACCATCACGGTTTGACAAATAACTGCATGATGGTAGAAATTTATTTATTAGCTGGATTGGTATTAAATAAAAATTGTATATATATGTTGTATGATTTTGATTCACACCCTCATATAAAGTGTCTTATTCACAACCCCATTCTTGGGTACCTGGTTATGCGGCCTCGTGTGGTATATTTACAGCATCGCTGGTGATGTCTTGTTCACTACTCCCATATTGGGTGTCTTGTTCACTACTTCCATATTGGGTGACCAGTTATGTGGCTCCAGCTAACATATTGATTACTCACATTCCTTTTGTGGTGTCTAGTTCACGGCTCTCATTTGGGAGACCAGTTATGTGGCCCCGTGTGACATATTGATTATTCACAACTATTGTATTGGGTATTTGTTGGACAATTATGACCAATAGCATCACTATTTGTACAGAACATTGTGTTGTTGTACAAATTAACTATGTGACCAAGGAAATTGCTCTTTTATCATTTGTAATTGGAAAACCGGGATATATAAATGATAAAAGTCCATATGATTAGTTCCGGATTAATAATATATGAGACATTATTAATCCACTAAGGTTTAATCATTAAATATCCCTAGTCGTAGTATTATCGAGACTGGATATCGATAATGCGGAATAGACTAGTATCGCACTTGTGCGCGTTGTGGGAGCATAACATCATAGTTCTCATATATTTAAGTATTGGATACTTATGCAAGTGTAATAGGAGGTTGTGTTTACCGATGGTACGGAAACAGCTTCGCTCTGGATAGACCCCTCGAAATCCCATTGGTAGTATGATTATGTGTCTATGGGAATCCGAATCAGGGTAGGTGTATTTGGTCTTAACCTGAGACTTGCATCGCTAATACTTGCGACAATCAATATACTTTGGTTTTGGTCGTCCAGGGCTTTAACAGGTTCCGTGTACGCCTCTTCTGGGTATACTGAGAATCGTAGTGTATTGGGTGTGATGTCAAGATGGAAGTAACACTCCAGTCATATGGAGATGATGATCATGTAGGATACGGAACTAGTACTCTCATGTACTGCAGTCATCGGGATAATATGACTATGTCATGCTTATCCGATTATAGAGACTAGTTACCAGAGATCCGACATATGCTTCGTACAGGGCAGACACAATTCCAGCCCCAGGCCTAGCATGTGACATTAGATACTGGATCGTAATACATAATACTACTTATACTACGCCTGATACATATTACATATTCCTTAAAAGAATATTTTTGGAGAATTGGGTAGGCACGGTGCTTTGCTAGAAGCCAACCATGTCTTGTAAATCGGTAAGAATGTGGTACCGGGTACGCACGTATTCGGATATTCCGATGACCGGATTTACTGCCAACAGATCCAGGGATCTCATGGGTCGCTTCCCAAAGATTCACCGATGACGTATGATTCGAACATAATTAATCTGGGATTAATTATATGGGAGAGAAAATTAATCTAGGATTAATTGCGGAGAGATTTTATCTGGGATAAAATACTATTTAAAGAGAGAGAACGATTAATTTGGAATTAATCGATAAACTAATATATTCGATATATTAAACGGAATTAGATTTCGACGCAGAATTAAAATTAGATTTTAATTCGGGCAAACAAATTAATTTAGAATTAATTCGCAAGCGACGTGAATAGTAATTTTGCTAGGCATAATTATTTAATTAAATTTGCTTTAATTACGTCGCAACGGAAAATTCGTTAATTCGGAATTAGCGAACCCGAGCCCGGGATGTGTTGCGGGCCCACTCAGATTTTGAATCAAGTGGGGCCCACATCAATAGTCACTTTATTTGCTTTAAAGTGATGGAAGTAAGTAACCATTTAATTGGTAACTTGTTGTTTACACAAGTTTGACTTGTGTTGGACATTTACCAACTACTCTTTTGTAAATGGTTTTTGATTTTTGAAATCATTATCACATTTAACAAAAATTGTAAATGCTCACTCACTCTCTCAACACAAGTGGCGTGAACTTCACCATTTTTCTCTCCCTCTCCAAGCCTTGGGCGTGACTCTCTCTCTCACTCTCAAAAACTTCACATTGCCGAGAGTTGCAAGAAGTCTCGGGGAAATTTTGTTGCAAAATTTCCAAGTGCTAGCACACTAAAGATTCATACAAAGGTGATAGGGAAACCTTTCCCATGAGTTTGGAATTCAAGAATCAAGTTTGGAGCTTAACATACACATCAAAGGGGAGCTTGGAGCTTGGAGATCAACTTCAATGGACCTTGGCCGAAAGTTGGAGAAGCAAATTTTTGTTGTCTACACATCCACTTAGCCGATCAAAGTGAGTATTTCCGCTACTTTACTTTGCGTATTCACATATTTCATTGCTTAATTGATCTTGGTTTGACCTAGAAAACCCAACAATGGTATCAGAGCGGTTATTGAGCATGAAATTGAATTTAGGGTTCTTAACTTCAATTTGGGTATTTTTGATTTGAGCATGTTTTATTCAAATTGTTTGTTTGAGCATGCTTATAATATGTTAACTTTGAGTTGTGCATGAT
Source organism: Zanthoxylum bungeanum (assembly GCA_019454045.1). Lineage (NCBI taxonomy): Eukaryota > Viridiplantae > Streptophyta > Magnoliopsida > Sapindales > Rutaceae > Zanthoxylum > Zanthoxylum bungeanum. Next base: position 28,737 of record SKCR01042327.1, read on the forward strand.
CAATTTGAAGAAAAAAATAATTGGATTAATTTTCCCCAAATTTGAGGCTTGGCCGAATATGTGAAGGAACCCTAGCTCTTGGTGATTTTGAATTTTAGACAATTGGATGTGTTTAAAATGTATGAGATATGTTAGTTTGTGATTTAATTAGATTGAAATCAAAATTGATATAAAAATCACCATATTGCCGAGAGCTTAGGAAGCATGTTGGATTTATTTTGCTTCAATTATGTTGGACATGAATTGATAATATTAAAGCATGATTAATTGTGTAAATTGGTATTTTGGAAATGTTGATTTAAATAATTAATTATGGCTAATACACTTTAATTGATTAAATTATGATATTTGGAATATTGGAATTTAATTAATTGGGCTTAATTTGGAATTGGGCTAAAAATATTGTATTTGGGCTTAATGGGCTTGGTTGGGCCAAGTTTTGTTTAGGAGAATTGGTTGGATCCAATTGGGCCTAAAACCATTTCCATAAAGTCCAAATATGATTATTGGGCCTTTTATAATTTAATTGGGCCTAATGGGCCTAAATTGATTTTTGGCATATGGTGATTCCTTATTGGGCTTTGGTTGCCAAAGTCCATGCCTTATAAATTAATTGAAAGCCCATTGGACTTTAATTAAATTGACATTGGATGTTAATTGGGTTTTGAGACCCGTTAAGATTAGATTTAGAATCTAAGTCGCAAAGGCTCATTAATAAAGTGTAATTATTTAATTTGGAATTAAATAAAGAATTAGTATTGAATACAAATTAAATTAGATTTAATTTGTAGTTTTTGATATAATTCAAGAATCCGTACTTTGAGTACTTATTCTTAAACGAGTTGGACTCGCGCAAATCAAATCGTTGTTTGAACATTGGATAGTCATTAATTAAAGATTAATTAATTGGATTAGATTGATTGATAACATGCTTTGTGTGAATACATGGATGTGATGTATGAATAATGTATATCAGATGAATGTTAGATGGGTGAGGGCAATTTTGGAAATTGTTGTAATAAATTTAGAATTTATTAAATTGGACCTGCGTGTCCAGCCTATTACCTCATTATTCTTTGTATTTCTCTCTCACCTATTCCCCTCAATATAAATGAGGTTTCTTTAGAAGTGTTATGTAATTGGGTAGAAGTAAGATTTGTGCTAGCGGGAGAGAGGAAATGGAGAAATTTGTTCTAGGCACAAATTGTTTTAAATATCCATCCGCATATCATTATTAATTTATTTACCGCGCCTTATTATGCTTTTAGAATGCATGCTTAAGGGTGTATGATGAAACCTAATCAAAGATAATTAATTGGTTTCCAATTACGCGAAAAACCCTCAACAAATATTAAGCGTTTTCCTTCCATTGAGTGATTCTCTCTCAAGATCCAAGATTGGCACTGGTTTGTTGGCCAAAGTCAAGACCTTTGTCCATCGCGGATGTGTTTGAATCATGAAGGCTTTGTTCCATATCGCATGTCTTGTCCAAGTTGTGATTTATTGGCCAAAGTCAAGATCACTTCTTGTCCATCAACATCGATTACGAAGATTTCCAAAGTCAATGGGTCCCGCTTAACTGGAATCATTACGCTTGTTGTGCCAAAGCCAATGCTTAGTTGATTCAAAGGAAAAATGTTAGGGAATATATCAGATATATTGGCATATATTAGATATATGTTTCGGACTTGGATGTCCACCTACTGGATCTAGGAATTGGATGGGATCCAATTGATCTTAGAGATATACCTAGTTAAATATCATACAGCTTATTGGCCAAAGTCAAGGTGTGTGTTATTTAACGGGATCCTAACCCACTAGGAAACTAGGTTTCTCGAGTACTCAACAGAGGGTTAGAGGTTCGCCGAAAAATAGTGGGAGACAAGTGTTAAATTTACAATTTCGTTTAGATACTTGCCAATACGCGCTCATTTCAATTTTTCGTCATTATTTATTAATAAATATATATTAGTTGGACTAATATTTAATTGTTGTTTTAATTAAACAGCTGGACTGTATACAAACTATTTCAATTTATAGTTGATTATATAATTGGATTATAGTAATCAATATATTTGAATTTAACCAATCAAATTATAGTTGATTATATAGTTAGACTATAGTAATCATTATAATAAATAGTACCCGAAATCGTTGATTGGATAGTTGGACTATTGAAATCAAGATAACTGAAAGATTAGCGTTTAGAACATAATCCTGGGAGAAAATGTCTTTAAACGGCTCCAATTTTCAGATTGGGAATAAAACCTCATGATAGTCCTGGGAACTGAGAAGTTATTCTATTTGATAGAATGACATCTCGGGCCTAAGCCCGGAGTGGACCAAATAGTAGAACATGATCTTTGGAAGATTCATGTAATGATAACTTTAGTGCTAAATCCGTTATGCTTACCGCAATGACTCTTTAATTCCATCGTCAGAATTAAGGATTAGATCCTTATATCATGATGTTGAAATTAAAGGATCTTCATAGATCTATTCTTAGATCTTAGAAGTACAAATTTCAAAAGAAGCTTTTTCGCTCGCATATGTCAGAGGGTACATCTGACGAGCACTAGGTGTCGCAGATGATTGCTGACATCGAACAACTAAGGTTAGCTGGGCAAAACCTACGTGGCCGAGACTACCAAAGATTTGATCTTATAGTCTCTACCCGATAGCTGGGGCAGGTCCATTATGAACCAAGAGAAAACTCTTGGAGAGTTAATGGCTATGCTCAAGGAGGTAGAGCCAGAGCTTCTAAAATGGGCAAAGGCAAAATCATCATAGTCTTCTAGGAAGACAAATGACATATCCCAAGATGTCTGCCTAAACTGTGGCAAACGGAGTCACTAGAAGCGTGACTGCCGTATGGACAAGGTAGACATGAAGGAAATGAAGGCGGGACAAGGCTCCGGCTTCAAGTATGTTTGTCAAAAACATGTTCACTACTGGTTTTAAAATTGGATTTTGATTCTGGATGTGGTATGTACATATGTACTGATGTGCGGAATCTGCTGATTAGAAGGAGACTGGCTTCAGTTGAGATTTACCTGCGAGTCGAAAATGGGACGAGAGTCGCTGTTTTAACCGTAGAATCCTAAGTTTAGGAACTACCATTTGGACATGTACTTAAATTAGGAAACTGTTATAATGTACCTAGTTTGACTAGAAATTATTATATCTATATTAAGTTTAACCCGTTGCGGGTATACCTTTATATTCTAGAACACTAAGTGTTTTATTTTATAAAGATGATATTGAGATAAGCACATTAGATATGAATAACAATATTTGTATTTTGAATATAAATGAATCTTAAACGTATAACATGACAAACAAATAGCTCAAACTGAATAAATCAAATGAGACTTATTTGTGGCATTGTTGTTTAGGACATATTAATAAGACTCGTATATCCACACATTCGAAGAGTGGGTACTAGGATGGATTTGATTCTAATCAAATGAAGTCTACGAATCTAGTTTATTAGGCAAAATGCTTAAAACACCTTTTACTTGGTAAAAGTGTAAGTGCCACCGATCTGTTAGCCCTCGTTCATAGTGACGTAAGTGGGCCCATGTCTAGCTAGGCTAGAGGTGGATATGAACACTTCGTAACCTTTACGGATGTAGCATCGCGTTATGGTTATCTGTTTCTTGTGAAACATAAATTGGAAACTTTTGATAAATTCAAAGAGTTTCGACACGAAGTAGACAGACAGATTGGCTAAAGTATTAAACCGTCACGGTTAGATCATAGTGGAAAATACTTAAGCAATAAGTTTCTCGACTATTTGAAAGAGTATGGTATTCTTTTATAGTGGACTCCTCCCGGAACACCTCAATTTAGCGGTGTGTCCGAATGGAGAAACTGAACCTTGTTGGACATAGTAAGGTTAATTTGAGTCGCTCTGAGCTACCATTTTCCTTCTAGGGATACGCATTAAAAATTGGAATGCTTATTTTGAATAAGGTTCCATGAAAATCTGTTTGACAGACTTCATATTAGATATGAACAGGAAAGAAACCGGTTTTCTCATTCCTGAAGATGATTGGGAATGCTAGGCATATGTTTGGATGATACCAAACTAGAACCCAAATCGGATAAGTGCTTAATTTATAGGTTATCCTAGGGAAACCAAGTATAGTACTATACACAACTCACAAGAGAACAATATAATTGTTGCTCTCCATGCGTTTTCCTAAGAGGAATACCTATATGCAGTGGTAAGTGGGAGGAAAGTAAAACTCGATGAAAATCGGAGTAATACTGTTCCAAGGCACCAATTCCTTAACGGAACACAACAGTTCATCAGGGATGAAACTGTACCACAATCTTCGAATACATAAGAACCACGTAAGTCGGAGAGAGTCAGAAAATAACCTGAGAGGAATGGGTTTCTGATCTCACCTCATGTAGATGTCAATCTTATTGAGGAACACGAACTGGCTACATATGAGGAAGTGATACAAGGTATTGACTCCCTATTATGGCAAAGTGCCATGATGTCTGAAATGGATTCCATGTATACCAACCAAGTTTGGACACTGGTTCTTATACCGGAAGGCATTGTGCCTATTGGTACTGTATGAGTCTTCAAGGAAGACATACATGGATGGCATCATACCAACGTACAAAGCTAGGCTTGTAGCGAAAATGTATCGTTATCAACATTGTGTCGATTATGACGAAACCTTTTAACTTGTTGCCATGGTTAAATCCATTTGGATAATGCTTGCTACTGCTGCATGTTTCATTTATGAAATATGGCAACGGAACGTCAAAATCGCCTTCATTAAAAGGAAACCTTTTGGAGGATGTTTACAATATCCTAACAGTTTTGTCGTACCAAAACATGCAAACAAGGTTTGCAAGTTAATTCGATCCATTTACGGATTGAAGCAAGCATTACGTTATTGGAACTAGCGTTTTGATGTAATCATAATGGTATATGATTTAATTCAAAACGAAAATATGATTCTTGTTTATATAAGAAGGTTAGTGGGAGCGCACTGACAGTGATTGTCCTATGTGATGATGATATATCATTTCTTGGAAATGATATTCCCTTAATACAATCGGTGAAAGCTTGGCTTTCAAGAAAAATTCTCCATAGAATACTTGGGAGAGACAACCTTTATTCTAGGAATAAGGATCTACTGGGATAGATCTGAAAGTTGTTGGCACTCTCCTAGGAATCATACATTGAAATAAATGTACGTGACCTAGTGTCTCATATGCTTTGAGCATATGAAGTCACAATCGGGCCAATCCAAGTAATAGTCACTGGATTGATGTTAAGAATGTCCTTAAGTATCTTAGATGAACTAAGGATGCTTTCTTAAGCTATGGAGGAGGAGAACTTGAAGTGACTAGGTTCACCGTTGTAAGTTTCCAAACCGACAATAGCGACTGTAAGTCGTAATAAGGGTACTATATAGTTTGAATAACGGAACAGTGAGCTGTAAATCTTCCAAGCAAGATACTGTTGCCGAATAAACAACAAAAGCGGAATATTGCTGCAGCTGAGGCAGCAATAGAAGCACTTTTGATCTATATAATCCTAATTGGATTAGGAGTAGTTCTGTTAGCAGTTGAGATAGGCTAGAACACATGCTAAAGAATTAATGGTCTCATCAACGATCCAAGTATATACTTCAACTATTCATCTGATTCGTTCGGATCATACATCGTGGTGATGTGATGATCAAATAAATCGCATCAGATGATAACCTTTCAAATCCGCTGACGAAAGCTGTTTCTCAGCAGAAGTTTGAGCGATCCGTACATAGTTCAAGTGTAGGACACTTGAGTGATTGGCTATAGGCAAGTGAGAGATTGTTGGACAATTATGACCCATAGCATCACTATTTGTACAGAACATTGTGTTGTTGTACAAATTAACTATGTGACAAAGGAAATTGCTCTTTTATCATTTGTAATTGGATTACCGGGATATATAAATGATAAAAGTCCATATGATTAGTTTCGGATTAATAAGATATGAGACAATATTAATCCACTAAGGTTTAATCATTAAATATACATAGTCATAGTATTATCGAGACTGGACATCGATAATGCGGAATAGACTAGTATTGCACTTGTGCGCGTTGTGAGAGCATAACATCATAGTTCTCATATATTTAAGTATTGGATACTTATGCAAGTGTAATAGGAGGTTCTGTTTACCGATGGTACGGAAACAGCTTCGCTCTGGATAGACCCCTCGGAATCCCATTGGTAGTATGATTATGTGTCTATGGGAATCCGAATCAGGGTAGGAGTATTTGGTCTTAACTGAGATTTGCATCGCTAATACTTGCGATAATCAATATACTTTGGTTTTGGTCATCCAGGGCTTTAACAGGTTATGTGTACGCCTCTTCTGGGTATACTGAGAATCGTAGTGTATTGGGTGTGATGTCAAGATGGAATATCACTCCAGTCATATGGAGATGATGATCACGTAGGATACGAAACTAGTACTATTATGTAATGCAGTCATCGGATAATATGACTAGGTCATGCTTATCCGATTATAGAGACTAGTTACCAGAGATCCAACATATGCTTCGTACGGGGCAGACACAATTCCAGCCCCATGCCTATCATGTGACACTAGATACTAGATCGTAATACACAATACTACGTATTACTACGCCTGATACAGATTACATATTCCTTAAAAGAATATTTCAGGAGAATTGGGTAGGCACGGTGCTTTGCTAGAAGCCAACCATGTCTTGTAAATCGGTAAGAATGTGGTAACGGGTACGCATGTATTCGGATATTCCGATGACCGGATTTACTGCCAACATATCCAGGGATCTCATGGTCGCTTCCCGAAGATTCACCGATGACGTATGATTCGAACATAATTAATCTGGGATTAATTAGATGAGAGAGAAAATTAATTTACGATTAATTGCAGAGAGATTTTATCTGGGATAAGATACTATTTAAAAAGAGAGAACGATTAATTTGGAATTAATCGATAAAATAATATATTCGATATATTAAACGAAATTAGATTTCGACGCTGAATTAAAATTAGATTTTAATTCGGGCAAACGAATTAATTTAAAATTAATTCGCGAGCGACGTGAATAGTAATTTTGCTAGGCATAATTATTTAATTAAATTTGATTTAATTACGTCGCAACAGAAAATTCGTTAATTCGGAATTAGCGAACCCGAGCCCGAGATGTGTTGCGGGCCCACTCGAATTTTGAATCAAGTGGGGCCCACATCAAGTCACATCAATAGTCACTTTATTTGCTTTAAGGTGATGGAAGTAAGTAACCATTTAATTGGTAACTTGTTGTTTACACAAGTTTGACTTGTGTTGGACATTTACCAACTATTCTTTTGTAAATGGTTTTTTATTTTTGAAATCATTATCACATTTAACAAAATTGTAAATGCTCACTCACTCTCTCAACACAAGTGGCGTGAACTTCACCACTTTTCTCTCCCTCTCCAAGCCTTGGGCGTGACTCTCTCTCTCTCACTCTCAAAAACTTCACATTACCGATAGTTGCAAGAAGTCTAGGGGAAATTTTGTTGCAAAATTTCCAAGTGCTAGCACACTAAAGATTCATACAAGGTGATAGGGAAACATTCCCATGAGTTTGGAATTCAAGATTCAAGCTTGGAGCTTAACATACACATCAAATGAGAGCTTGGAGCTTGGAGATCAACTTCAATGGACCTTGGCCGAAAGTTGGAGAAACAAATTTTTGTTGTCTACACATCCACTTAGCCGATCAAAGTGAGTATTTTCGCTACTTTACTTTGCGTATTCACACATTTCATTGCTTAATTGATCTTGGTTTGACCTAGAAAACCCAACAGTATTTGGTTATGCGGCCCTATGTTGCATTGCTAGCTTATCAGTGACGTGTGGTCAAAATTGATATATTGTATTGATAATGCATCTTTTATATATATATATATATATAAATAAATTATACATTTTTCTTATATTCGCATCATCGATATTCGTTTATTGGGCAGACACACACACCCACATATATATATATATATATATTATATATATATATATATATATTATTAACCATGTAGGATGATTGATTTAATCCATACCGAGCACATTGTTTTGCTCATCTCTCATTAACACATTCAAATGGTGATTTTGGAGCCAAGACTTCAAGGAGTAGCTTTGACATAGCAATCGTGAGTTGTTTAAAGTGGGGATCCCTCGCAACTCATTATTTTTAGGTATTTCATCGAGATTTGGGTTATCTCATGGATCATTATGTATCGAACCATGTAGCTATGAGATGATTCATATATTTTTCATGGACTTTTTTTTCATTTTAAAAAATTAAGGGTGATCACATTTACTGTTGAAAGAACGAGAAAGCATATATAGGGATATGGCTATTTCTCAATATCAGCCTAGATTTATTGAGTTATCCAGTATGCACCTCAGTCAGTTGAGAATCGGGTTGAGAGATGTGTAAGGTTCAAGGAGGGTTTGAGGAACAAGATTCGAGCACATCTTGCCGCCTATCCATTTTATGAGTTTATCGAATTAATATCTACAGTCCAGAGAGTGGAGGATGAACTGAACCGTTTTTTTGGGAGTATAAAGGTGCAGGTTTAAAGATACAAACCAGCAAGCTACCAAGAATGGTGATTGGCAAATGTAGAATCCTACAAGTAGTGGTACCTCCAATAGGGTAGTGGGGGATTAACTGGTAGCGGTCGTTGCTAACCCTATAATTGTCACAAGTGTGGCTATTGGGCCCCTGATGAGGAATTGTACCCAAATCATCACCAATCTCAATTTTCTCCTAGATGATCTCAGAATGGGGTAGAGAATGATAATCATCTTGGGGAGGACCACGAAGCCAGGGTAAAACAGCCTAATCTTACAGTGATTCTACAACTCGTACTCCCATATCTCAGCCAGTAGGATATCATTCCCAGTATCATCCCCAGTTTCGACCTCAGGGTCCAAGGGTTCAGCTAGGCCAGGATTCATGCCATACTTCGCAGTTCGAGGCAGCCATAATTTTCATGACCATGGAGTAGGTTCGAGCGGTAGTCAGCCAATACTGAACCAACAAAACAATGTTAAAGGGAATGTGAGTGGATAGGCTTTTGCAGTGACTGGTTCATTTTATCTCTTTGATCAGCTTAGAGATCAAGCCTTTTAGTATAATATTCTTTTTCCAATGGGTAGTGTTTTTACATTTTTCACTATATGAAAATCTTGTCTTGTAATTATTGGGCATTATAGGTTGATAGCTGATTTGATTGTTATACCTCTGTGCCAATTTGATTTGATCTTGGGTATAGACTGGTTATCTAAATACCTGATTATAGTGGATTGCTACAGTAAGAAGGTTACGTTATACTCGAAGGGTTGGGAAGTTTTTGTATTCCAAGTTAGTTCAAGTGTGGGATTACCCAGCCCTATTCTTAAGATGTGTATTGGGGGTAAGAAAAATTCCGGGTGTTTTGGATATCTGTACTCAGTGAATGGTACATATGTTACAACTGGACAAACTCTATTCGTATCAGAGGTAGATTAATTCCTTGATGTTTTCCCTGATGAGTTGCATGGACTACCCCTTGATAGAAAGGTAGAGTTTTTTATCAATCTAATTCTTGGCACAACACTAATTTCTATACCTCCGTACCAAATGGTGTTTGCTAAATTATCAGAGTTATAAAAACTGCTACATAATTTACTTAGCAAGGGATTTATTCACCCCTAGTGTTTTTTCTTGGGAAACCCCTATATTGTTTTCCAAGAAACCGGACAATTCACTGCAGTTATGTGTTGACAATCGACAGTTGAATCGGGCTATAATCAAGAACAAATATCCATTATTCAATTAGTTGGGTGATTCAAGAACTTCTCCAAGATTGCCTTATTGTCTGATTATCTCCAGTTGAAGATTCAGGAAGAGGATGTATCGAGGACGACATTCAGACCCCGTTATGGACACTTTGAGTTTCTTGTCATGCCTTTTGGGTTGACCAATGAACCAGTAGCTTTCATAGACCTCATGAATAGTGTCTTTAGACATTATTTGGATCGATTTGTCATTATGTTCATTTATGATATTCTAATCTATTCTTAGACTAGGGAGTAACACGAGAGACAACTGGAGATTGCTTTGCAGACCTTAAGGATTAATCAATTGTATACTAAGTGAGAAAAGTGTGACTTCTAGATGTCATAGGTTAAATTCTTAGGGGCATATTATTTCCTAAGAGGGTATTTCGATAGACCCAACTAAGGTAGAAACTATATTGCTTGGGGAAAGCCTAAAAATATGATAAGATGATAAGCTTTTTGTGGTGAGCAGGCTACTGCAGACGCTTTGTTGAAAATTTCTCTTGAATAGCCTTATCATTGATAATGTTGACAAAGAAAGAAGTTAAATTTATTTGGGACGATAAGTGTGAGGAAGCGTTTCTAGAATTAAAAACCAGGTTAACCAATGCACCCACCATTGTTGTTCCCATCCTTGGTGAGATGTAGACAGTTTATACATATGCTTTTGGTATTGGATTAAAGTGTGTTTTGATGCAGAATGGTAGAGTGATAGCCTATACCTCTAGACAACCTCAACTCCTGAGAGGAATTACCCGACACATGATCTTGAGTTAGCTGCTGTAATTTTTAATTTAAAGATTTGAGAACGAGGTTGAACCAACTATAAAGATTATTTATTGATAAATAAGTCCAGTAGATTTTAAAAGACATTTAAAGAATGTAATGACTTATAAGATTTTATGACATTTTTTTAATAAAGATTTTTTTACTTATAAGAATTTAAAAAATTTATATCATAAGAATTTGTAAGATTTGAAAGGACTACATATAGATTTTTTTTTATTTTTTATAAATAGATATTATATGGAATGGAACCATAAATAAAAAAAAAAGCTGATATATGTTCACCACACATCATAAACAAAAACTGATTTAACACATGCATTATTGAATAAATTGCCATCATTGAACAGTAAATGGCTTCATAAATTCATCATCATCCATATCTTCGTCATTAATTTCTTCTTCCTCTATGTCGTTACCTTCGTACATGTGCGATTGTGACATTATACATCCATAAACATATATATATATATATATGAGGCTGCAAAACAATAAGTTAAGAAAATTTATTGGATATTAGCAAACAATATTATTTTTTTCAAATGATGCATTTAGCTCAAATGGTATAGGAACATATAATCAAGATTGATAAAGCAAACGGAATTTGATGATAAAATTCATCCCAACACAATCTATAGGAAGTGGAATATCAAAATAAAAATAAATTGATAAGTTAAATTTTTTTTTGATAAATTGATACCAATAAATCATCCTGTGCACATCAAATATTCATCAAAGTAAAAGCTAATATTCAAATTTCTTAAACAAAAAAATTATAATAACAATAGTTCAACCAAATTATAACTGAATTAATTCAATCAAAGTAAAACCTAAAGGGGAATGATAAAAAAATAGTTCAACAAATCCTAACATGATTAAAATATATAGGTTTGGTATATATTCGTTCAAAATGGCTTTTAATTCATTTCAAAATGGCTTTCAGCCTGAGATTAAAAGCTTTTAATTCGTTTACATCATTAATTATTTTATTCTGAAATTGATATGTGATACTACTTCTAAAGCCATTTTACAGATTGTGGTGTTTAAGAGAGTAAGTACTTTACAAAAACAACAATTTTTTTAAGGTTGAAAAATCAAACTGGAAGTTTTTAATCTTTAAAATCGGATTCACAGTGAGATTACTTTGAGATTCAATAAAAGACACAGCAACGGCGAAAAAGACACAACAGTCAAATATTTCAGGAATAAACCTAGATCATCAATCTATATATTTTTCATTCACAAATAAAATCGATCCACACATAATAAAAAATTGGAACACAAAAGTATATTGTTCACGAAGAGTTCACAAGTCTGTTTTTTTCTTCTCTCTCTAGCCTCAAAAAATCTCCTGTCAAAAGTCTGATGGGTTAGGGTGGGATTTTTTTATAGGATTTGATATTTATATTTTCTACTAAAAATCTCACACAATCCCACATATAAAAAAATCCTTCAAAATCAACAAGTTTTTCAATACCATAAGACTTTTTATTATTTGTTTAAAGTCCTGATTGAATACCACTGGATTTGGACACCCTATTTAAAAAGTCCTAAAGTCTTAATGGAATACCACAAAACTTTTTAGATTATTTAAAAGTCTTAATTGAATACCACAAGACTTATTTAACTTAAAATAGTCTTTTAAAATCCTAATTCAATACACCCCCCTAAGTACAGATAAATTTCTCATTTTCAATGGAAAATTGGTCATACCTGATGACGCCGAAATCAAGGAAATTATTTTGTCGGAAACTCGTCAATCTAGGTTGGCAGTACACTCGGGAAGCACTAAGATATATAAGGATCTCAAGAGACAATATTGGGTGACAAGTATGAAATGTGATGTCATTAAGTATGTATCTTGGTGGATGACATGTCAGTAGGTAAAGGCAGAACATTAGAGGCCAGATGGAATGTTACAATCTCTATCTATTACCGAGTGGAGATTGGACTACGTCAATATGGACTTTATGTCGATTTGCTGAGGACGCATTAATGGTTTATTGTTGTTTGGGTGATTATTGACAGATTGACAAAGACAGTGCATTTTGTTCTTATTAGTATGAGGTATTCTCTAGCGAAACTCGGAAAACTATATGCCGATTAGATTGTTCCATTTCATGGAATTCTCTTGTCTATCACTTCATATCAAGATACATGGTTCACATTTCAATTTTGGAGGAGTTTGCAGGATGCCCTAAAGACACAGTTGAATTTCAGTATCATTTTTCACCCTCAGACATATGGGCAATCAGAAAGAGTTATACAGTCTTCAAGGACCTACTTAGAGCTTACGTTATAAATTATCAAGGTAGTTGGAATAATCATTTGCTTTTGGTAGAGTTTGCCTATAATAACAGCTACTAATCCACTATCGGTATGGCTCCTTTTAAGGCATTATATGAGAGACTATGTAGATCTCCATTATGTTGGGCTAAAGTAAGTGAAACTATCACCCTTGTGCCAGATTTGGTACAAGAGACTACCAAGAAGATTAAGGTGGTCAGGGACCATTTGCAAATGACCTAGAGTCATCAAAGAGTTATGTTGATCGAAGACGGAGACCTCTGGAGTTTATAGCTCGAGACTATATTTTCTTGAAAGTTTCTACTCGTAAAGGTGTTTTACGATTTAGAGTGAAGGGTAAGTTGGCACTAAGATACATTGAACCTTTTGAGATTTTTAAGAGAATTAGCCCAGTTGTGTATCGTTGGACCTACCACCACAGTTTTCCCACGTGCATAGTGTATTCCATATTTCGATGTTGACGAATTACCACCCCAACCCAGGTCATAACATTTCATGGATTAAAGTTCCTATCTTAGAAGGGGCAATCTAATAGGAGATGTCATTTTAGATTTTAGACCATAAAGTCAACGTCCTCCGTAGTAGGAAGATTCCACTTGTGAAGGTCTTGTGGCAGCATTATAATGTTTATGAGGCTATTTGGGAGTTCGAATCCGAGATGATAGAAAGATATCCCCATTTGTTTAATCTGTAGACACTTTGTTGTATCTTAGACTCGTTTTTTATTTCAAATTTCGAGACGAAATTTTCTTAGGGGTGGAGGATGTAATAAACCAAATAATTAATAGGGGTATTTTTGTCATTTCCCTTAAAAGCCCTGGTCAAATGGTGCAAACGGTCAAAAATTTGAATTTTCAAATAGGAACTAAAATGATACAAATTTAAAATTTTAGGCATCTTTTTTGAGAGAATCTTAGACCTGAGGGTTAATCTCGTGTTTAACTGAAAATTTCGGGGTTTGAATAATAATTTTCATTGAGGCACTACATGGCCCAATGAAGGGCTACCACATGGCGCCTCAATTACCTTTAAACGACAGCCATTTCTCCATTAAAATTTAGACAACACATACACACTCTCCACTATTCATCTTTTCGCTCTTCTTTAAGCCCAACCCCTACCGTCATTGCCGTCGTTCTATTGCAGGCTCCGACCCACCACTAAGCCGCCATCATCAGCTTTCCAATGACACCAGTGGCATAGTCATCAGAGCTGCCATATGCGAGTTACAATCGATTGAAGTTTTGAGCTTTTCCACCATTTTCCTCCACACATGCCGCCATGGCTCCTCCTCTGTTATCATCGCTGGTGAGTGTAGCTTCCTCTGGATGCTTCCAATCAAATGACATTGGTCCAGTCTCGATCCGACATCATTTGAGAGATTTGTCTTTTCCAGGTGTTCGTAGTTTGGTTTGGTGCCAGAATTCAAAATCTAACTGTAAGATCGATGATCTAGACTTACTACAATATTGCCTTCGATGATACGAGTATTTTGGTATGCATATCCACCATTGAAATCTCAAATTTTCAGGTATAATTTTCAAAGCGGCTCCATGTGCCTCGAAATTCATGCCAGTGAATCCCGAGATAGAACGTCACTATTTCTCTGCTCAACAAAGCTGTCTGGACACATTAGGGATTTTTGTTGAGGTCGACTATGCACTTCGAGCGTTTGGTTAAGGTAGGGATTCAATTTCTTACCTTGACTGTGGTTTTAAATTATTTATATATATATATCATTATCTTATGCCAATGAAAATTATATGAAATATGTTTTAATATTAATCATGTTTTATGAAAATGTGGGATGGCTCGTCAGGTAGCACGCCGTGACCATCATGTTTTGATAAATATATTTTGATTTTGATAAGTAAATACATGGTGATAGAAACTGATTAATTGACTAGATTGGTACTTAAATAAAAATTGGATATATATGTTGTAAGATTATAATTCACAGCCTCATATAGAGTGTCTGGTTACACGGCCCTATTCTTAGGTGTTTGGTTACACGACCCCATGCGGCATATTCATAGCACCGCTGGTGGTGTTTGATTCACAACTCCCATATTGGGTGTCTGGTTCACAACTCCTATTTGGGTGACCGATTATGTGGCTCATGCTGGCATATTGATTATTCGCAACCTCTTTGTGGTGCGTGGTTCATGGCTCCTATTTAGGTGACCAGTTATGTGGCCCTATATGACACATTGATAATCACAGCTGCTTTATTGGATGTTTGGTTATACGATCTCGTGTGGCATTACTCGGTTTATCATTTATGTGTGGTCACATGACCTTTTTTGTAAATTGATACATTGTATTGATAATGCATATTTTATTTATATATGTATATGTATAAATTATAGTTTTTATTTACTCGTATCATCGATATTGGTCTATTGGGAGTGCACATGCTCGCACATACAGACACAAACATATACATGTCTTACTAACCATGCAAGATTTTGGAAAACCAATTAAGGTAAGTGATTTAATCCCTACTGGGCATGTTGTTTTGTTCACACCTTCATTAACAAATTCAGGTGGTATTTTTTAGACCAAGACTTCGAGGAGTGGCTTTGACTTGGCAGGATTGTGAATTGTTTAGAGTGAGGATCTCTCACAACTCATTATTTTTAGGTATTTCATCGAGATTTTAGGTTATGTCGAAAATCTTTATGTATTAAACCATGTAGTTATGAGATGATGCGTATATTTTTGATGGACCTTTGTTTCATTTTAAAAACTTAAGGGTGATCACATTTACAGTTGAAATTTCTATGATTTGTTTGATGATCTCTTTTTTTTTTGTCTTTTTGTAAGTTCATTGGGAATATGTTTGACTTTGACTATTTTATTTTAAATTGAATTTGAAATAATTATATAATTATCATCGACCCTGGTTTTTATCGTTACAAGTCAACGTATCAAACTAAAATAAGAAATAAATAATACTAATAATGGAAAATAATATTACAATAATTATAATTGGAATCTTGGAGATTGTTTCCATTATAAAGAGATATATTTCCTTAACAATTCCCTTGAGAAAATCTTGGCAATCATGAGGTGGCTTGGTTGCTCAAGAATGACAACCCAAAAATTCCACCAAAAATTCAACTCTTGAACTTTAATTTTTAGAATTTTAACAACACTAATTTTGTTAGGGTTGGTGCTCGGAGTTCCAATTCGGATCGTATTTATGTCTGATTCATGAATACGAAAAATTCCTTTTTCCATAATATTACTTATTTATGGTACTGCTTCTTGCTTTTATATACATATTCGATCTAATTAGATTGAAACTAAATATGGTTTAGCGTTATGTATATATTAGACAAAGACCCGATAATATATTTATAGTGCGCGGTTACAAAGTAATTTGTAATTGACATTGAGAAGTGTCACTACTAGAAGTATATTATCAAATAAAGTTCCCGAGACCAGTACATGTTGTATATCGAAACATGGTCTGATGGTTTATCCCAATGAACCATGAGTATTTGGAGACTCGTATAGACATGTAGGTGTCTATTTGATAAACACTGAATGACTCACTAAAGATTTCCTAATAGATGGTACACCAACGTCAATATGAATCTTCTTGAGTTGAGTGAGCATAGTGATCCTTCGACTTGAGATACCACTGTGGATATATGGTTATCCTCCACAATTTGATGGCAGTCACTTCACCGATTTATTTAGATCAGACCTCCGCCTATTCGTTGGGTATGGACTGATGCTCATGATATCTTGTGAGTATCAGATAGGATCTGTCAATCCTGTGTACAGGGCATAGGTATCATGTACATATTTGCGATCTAGTAAATCCATGGCCGTGGTATACTTCAGAAGCGAGTTCCGAGTGTTATTTAGAGATAGTAAATTTAAAAGTCGACTATATTATACCTTAGGAATTTGACGTCTTATCTATATCCCTGGTATAATATTGATAGCTTGTGACAGAGGGATTATACGTATGTAATGACCTCGACTTGCATAGTTTAGCGAGATTATTCGTGGTCGTCATAATTCATGAGTGGGTGAATTATGGACACGAAATTGGATTCCGTGACGGATAAACCTTAACTTAGAGAGTCCCTTAATATGAAGTGTACTTGTTGAGCACTTGGGCAATGCGTTATGAATAATATAGATTATTTATAATACTTCATCAAATTAAATGAGTTAATTCAAATCTTTTAAACGGTTAAACGAAAATACATGTATTAGGGGAATTTCGGTCAATTAATAATTAATGTGTATTTGTATTTGATACAAAATTTGATTTGATACATATTAATTATTTGTAAAATGAGACTTTGACACATGCCATTAATATATGTATTTGTTATTTAATGTAAATAATAATACATATATAATAATAATCACATTAATTAATTATTTAGATGTTTAAATGTTAAATATCTAGATAAGTAAATAAAATCAATATTACATAAATGTTATGCAATATGTTTGATTATTATTGGTTACATGTGGCATGATTTTATTAAGCTTAAAGTTTACAAATTGGATTTGTCAACTTAAAAGCTTATTATTATTTAATTAGATTAAAAATGACCAAATGACCAAAATGCCCTCTCTTTTACCACTAATTTGATTTTGGCTTACTATTTAAAGTTGAATTTTTTTTCTTTAATCAAGCTTCCATGACCGAATCCTTAGAGGAATAAAGCATCCAAAAATTTCTTTGGAGAAACAAGGAAGAAAATGAAGAAATCAAGAAAAAAAGTTTGAGGAAATTGCAAGATTTGGAGGTAATCTTCAATAATCTTAAACTTAGAAATCTTGTTTCTTGTTCTTGAGCATCTAGACAAGTTCTAGGGTTTCTTCCTTTCTTATATTTTGGGGCTTTTTGATTTGGAGGATGGTTTTGGAGGCTAGATGCATGTGTGAAGTTGGATTGGATGATATTAGTGTAATATTGATTCAATTTTATCATTTGATGACTTGTTGCCATTCTAGAGAGTTATTACCACTCTTGTAACTCCTAGAATTGTTCTTGAGTTCTTCATTTGTGGTGGCTTTGGTTGGTGTTAATGTTGATATGATTAATGTTGAGAAAATTGGATTTAAAGTAAGAAAAATGATATTTTAAGTTACCAAATCATATATGGAAATTCTATGATTTTGGTGATGAAACTTATGTTTTATAAATGTATTGGATGTGTTTTGGGCATTGGAATAATTGCCGAAAATTATTTCGAAGTTGAAATATGCGAAAATGGCGAAAAATAGATTTACCGGGTAAGTTTCGGGCTTACTGGGTGTCCGCTGTCCAAACAGTGAATTTGTAACTGTTTGGGCAGCCCATGAACTGCCCAAGTACTATTGGGGCTGACCTGGGTAGCCCTCATGTGTATTGGTTGGTCGGTTCGGACGAAAACGCGTTTTATGCCATTTTACGGAAAAATATTTTCGTAAAGTTTCGCGATGTTTCTAACCTATTGATGTCGTTATTTGATATCGAATAAATATGTTTAGGTTAAATATGAATGAATTATTCATATTGGATATTGAATAATTTATTTGGTAATTTTAAAAGTTTTAAAGTTACCATTTTGCCCGAACCGCGAACTTCTGTTGCGCTCGCGCCTAAACCCCAACAAAAATGGTATCAGAGCAGGTCTAATCCTTCATCCATTACATTTTTCATGCTTGATATATGATATATAGTCCAATTTTGATATTTGTACATGCATTTAATTTAGATGTTTCTTAACTTTTCGATTTTACGCTAACAGAAAACATAACATAAATTTAATGGTTAAGTTAACTTATGTTTTCCAAGGTAGAATTAAACTATTTAGAAATTGATCTAGATTAAATTCTGCATTTGATGTAGCACAAAGCTCTCTATATGAATATCCCCGCTTAAATAAGGCATTAAAGTAACTAGTATTAGGAATACTTGTTTCTTGGTCCGCCTTGTCAGTACGGATGTAAATGATTTCCTGATGCTGTAGCTGTATCATGCCAAAGCTGTGCAGTTATTGCTAATGGTAGTTCATCTGCGCCGGTAGAACTTATATGATAAGAGACAAATTCAAGTGAAAGTGGAAATCATGAACGTGCCAAAGTTGTCAGGACTACATCGATAGCTTGAGTTTGTCACTAACAAGTGAAGCCTTGATACGCCTCTTTGTGATCGTGCCAAAGCTGTCATAACGAGAAACGATCAGGACCAAAATCAGGAGTCACAGTGAGTGTGATTGAAACTGAGTTATCTACCTGTGAATATACATAGGTGAGAACGTGCCAAAACTGTGAGTCGAAATATATTCACGGGGTCAACTACCCATTATGGAATTCAATTTAATTATTGGATTCCCATTTTCTGTTGGGGATTACGGTATTATGTAAAGTAGTGGGAGGCACTGCTGGGTTAAAAATCCATAACTAAAGCAGTGTGTAATATTATGAAAAAGGCTGGTATTGTTTCCTTTATTCTATTATGTTAATAGTAATAAACTTTTAATCCACTACATGCATATTTTATATATGTTTTCTAACTTTCCTTATGGTTACAGATTTATAGAATAGGTTCTAGATTTAGAGTAGGCTTGGATATTGTTAGATTAGTCTAAACCATTCAGAACTATTGTTATGATTTTCTTGAAAAATCAAGATGGTTAGTGACTTAGTTACTAAGTCATATTGGGTAATCTAAATAGATATCCATGTTAGGATATAATAGTCTAGAGAAAATAGTTTCTTTTGTAGTAAAAATTGACGTGAATTAGTTCATGTCTCGAGATTCTTGACTTGCATTAAAGAATTCCCCATTAGGTATTTATTTATCTGATAATGACGTTTCTTGCCTTTAGTGACCTTTAGAGGTAATGGGTCAAACACAGTTTGCTAATCAATTATCTACAATTGTTGTGAATAGTTGAAGGCAAATTATAAAGCTGAAGAAAAGAGATGTGTATAGTTGTGTATAGAGAATATCGATTCTCACAATACGACAACTGTAGGTATTGGATACCAGATCTCCCATCTAGTTATTTAAAATAGTGTTTAATGATTGTTTTGATATTTGATATCATAAATTGTGACTATTGGATAGTTACTTGTTCTTTATAAATAGTTATTTCATATTTTAATATGACTAGTAGTGTCATTGATGAAGTGATAAACATTAAGAAAAATATTCGGTTAAGTAAATAACTTAGATAAGTGCTTTATGAGATTTTATCATATAAGCATTAGATGTTTATTCCGTATGGTAAATGATGGTCTAATACAAGATCACACCATATATCATTATCCATTTAATGAATATTGTATTCAGGATGTGATTAAATCTCATTTAACCAATGATCGTCATTGGACCACATATTTTTTAAACTAATACTTTGGAAGTATGTAGTTTAATGAATTATAAATTGCATTGGATAGTTTTCTTTTCTTCGTAACTTAGTTAATGAATTGTCATGACTTAGTTACGTTTTTCTAAAATAATACACATTGAACGTCTTGAATAGTTCGAGAACTTTCAATATGTTTCTGATGAAACGCGAATATAATATTTTGAATGGTTCAAAGATATTAGATTTGAAGTTTTGAAAACTATATCATTAAAATTCATTATGAGTCTTTGAATTGTTCAAAGATGTTTGATATGATCAAACATATGTATTTATGGCAATTTTTCTAAGATTATTCAATGAATATGATTCTTCTACGATTCCATCGTGATGAAATTGGTCAGTGGGAGAAATCAAATCTTATATGATTTGGTTCGTTTGATATTGAGTGTTACCGAATTAGTTTCAATACTCTTGGGGATATGCTTCAGTAACACTAATTCATCATTTTAATTAATGTTTCATTAGTTTCTACAGTTATATATATGATATGTATAAGTAGAAAATTCAAATCTTGAAAAGTTTGAGATTAGAATCTTTCTTTTTTATAATGGTTATATAATTGAAAGTACTTGCGCCTCGGAGGTACAAGTAAAGGTTTATCATTTATTCTATTTAATATAATATTGTATTATATTTGATATAATATTTTTTCTATGATCCCGAGTAATAAAATTGTTTTATTACTTGGTATGTAACATCAGATGTTGACCATTATAGAAAAGACTTGACTTAATGAAGTCAAATGTGAGAGTGATAAATCATAAATGGAACTACGTAATTAATAAGATGAAAAGACCCTTAGACAGCTTCTAAATAAGTCCAATAGGATGTCAGAATCATTTGCGAAGTATTTGATACTTAATGGTTCTGCTTGTTTTAGTATTGAAGAAAATTATCCTATAACTTATAGTGGGAGCGATATTTGATATCGATTTCGGAAATTAGCATTTAATCATAGATTTAAGATTGTTTGTAGCTTACTATGATCAAGTTTTTTAAAACTTGATTAAGCTTTCATTTTGAATTGTTCATAAAATATGCAAATTATTTGCGCAACAAAAGCAAAGTGAGCTTATTAAAGGTTTGACCTTTATAGCATGACAATGAGAAATGTTATACTCAGCAATCTATTGTAGATTATGAGAAAACTTGTCTCTAGTCACACTGATTGAATAATTAAAGATCTGTTGGTTAATGTTGATATTAAACTATGTATTTTGGCTAAAGAATGCAAATTGGCATTCCTGAATGGTTTCTTCGAATAAGAGATCCATTGTGATTTCTTTATTTGAAGAATTCATTCTAGAATGGCCCTGGAGTTTGTATTATGTTAAGATCACAGTTTCATATACAAGCTTATAGAGCCTATTGTAGACTCAGATAAGCTTTCCGGAAATCTGTGTTTTCTAATTTTGATAACAGACAGATTGTCTGATTTTATCAAAGCATAGAGAATACATATTTGATAGTAGGGTCAGTGGGAGCATACAAATTTCTTTCTAGTGTTATATATCCTAACGATATTATCATTATTAATGTAATAATGAGATGTTTGTAAGGTAAAAGGTTTACTTAAATATTCTTTTCTCTGTGAAAGCAGTGGGAGTAGTCTCTGTTATATTCGATATAAAGTTTTATATATGATATAAAATAAGAGACTTGTGAGATACTCCCATTAGTCGTGCATTAGATATGATCTTATAAAGGACACATCAAGACTATTTGTGAGATAGTTAGTATAACTGTTTGACTGTTAGTGTGTCTCTTGTATATAATATTTATCTTTCGTAGTGGATGATTCCTTTGTCGAAAGAGAAATTGATTAGAATGTCTAGTCATTTAAGCATCATATGATGATGGCATAATGAATACTATATTATGTGCGATTAAAGATATCAATTTAATCATAATTGTTACGAACTATTTTGATATGTTATAGACCATAGAATGTGTCTTAAAACATGTTCTTTGTTATCTTTGAGATATTAAGAACGAGTATCTTATTCATGAAGAATATAATCTGCAACCATTAGGATCAAATTAGTTTTGAGTCTAATTATGACATTAGATGGTCTATGTCATATAGAGTCAGAAAGGATGCAGTGGGATTGTCAAGAATGATTCTACTGTGTAAGTGGAATTAGTTGTAACTTATGAAATTACAAAGTGACCTTATAGATTAGAAATTTTGATATTAGTGTTGTGTTTGCGGTTGTCTTGAAATATTTGGATTTGATCTCTAAATACATAGACAACTTAGTAGCTGTAGCACAATATTGATGTCGCATCTGAGTCATATTCATGTATAACTTAGGTTATACAATATATGAATGATGCTGGCTAAGGGAAACGATTGGGTTTGTTGGAAAAACTCAATATATTATAGCGGGCCTACTTGTTATTGCCTACCTCTTGAATGCTAGGTCAGCTCTTGAGGAACATGCGTGTGTAATACATATTTATATGTGTATATGATACCATGGATTGGCACTAGAGTAAGTTGGAGAAATTATTAGAGTTGGTGCTTGGAGTGCCAATCTGGATCGTATTTATGTCTGATTCGTGAATAAGAACAATTCATTTTTCCATAATATTACTTATTTATGGTACTACTTCTTGCTTTTATATACATATTCGATATATGGTTTAGTGATATGTATATATTAGACAAAGACCTGATAATAAATTTATAGTGCGCGGTTACAAAATAGTTTGTAATTGACATTGGGAAGTGTCACTACTAGAAGTATATTATCAAATAAAGTTCCTGGTCAAGATTTACTAACACAGGTCGGTTAGTAAAATCCGCTGAGACCAGTACATGTCGTATATCGAAACATGGTCCGATGGTTTATCCCAATGAACCATGAGTCTTTGGAGAATCGTATAGACATGTAGGTGTCTATTTGATAAACACTGAATGACTCACTGAAGATTTCCGTATAGATGGTACACCAACGTCAATAGGAATCTTCTCGAGTTGAGTGAGCATAATGATCCTTCGACTTGAGATACCATTGTGGATATATGAGTTATCCTCCACACTTTGATGGCAGTCACGTCACCGATCTATTTAGATTAGACCTCCGCCTATTCGTTAGGTGTGGAATGATGCTCATGATATCCTGTGAGTATCAGATAGGATCCGTCAGTCATGTGTACATGGCATATGTATTATGTACGTATTTGTGATCTAGTAAATCCATGGTTGTGGTATACTTCAGAAGCGTGTTTCGAGTGTTATTTAGAGATCATAAATTTAAAGTTGACTATATTATACCTTATGGATTTGACGTTCTTATCTATATCCCCGGTATAATATTGATAGCTGACCGGCGTAAACACACACGTATAACGTAAGCGCACGTATCGTTCAAGTAGTATAAAAATATCGATCCCACGAGGACTTAATTCCTACTGTTGTTATTAATTATTGATACTATTTATTTACAAGTATCTAATTATAGGGATAAGGATTGATTTCTTTTGGTTGGCTGAATGTGGTTTTGCAAAATAAAATAAAAACAGACTCAAAAGAAAATACTAAGGAAAATAAAAGAAAAGACTCAAGGATCTAGGGTCGTGACTCCACACAATATTATTATAAAGATGAATTGCTTATCTTATCTATGTGTAATAAATCAGTTTGCTAACCTGGAACACGAAAATATGCAAAAGCCTCTGTCGATGGTCAGATGCAATACCCAGTATAACCCAACTGAACCATATGTCTATGTCAACCAAATTACCTGGATTCATTAAGATCAAGTTCCAATTATGGCTACCTCCGCCCAACAGGTATATGTCTATCCTGTAAGGAAATCTATTAAAGGGTTATCTATCCTCAAGAAAGATCGTGGGCTATTGAATCTAAGGTTGAAACTTAAAATCTCTATGTATAGTTCATTTTAAGTTTACCACATCAATCTTATTGGTGATCAGACAACAAGAAGCATTAAGCTTAAAACTCAATAAACAAACTAAAGAATTACCCAATAAATAATTAAATCAATTATTAAGCCTAGTAATATTGTGTTTCATCACTTCCCTAGAATAAAATAAAATGTTGGGGTTAGAGGATTCACATTTAATATTTCTTATCTAGGAATCTCACTTATTATAATATATAAATTATTTTATGTTCTGCTTCTCAGGAAGGAATTAATAATATTAAACATTTAAAACCAGCCATATAGGCGGTAATCCATTTAGTCCAATTACATCAGCCATATAGGCGGTAATTATCTGTCACATAAAGACCAGCCATATGGGCGGTAAAGTAATTTATATTTAGACCGACCATATAGGCGGTAATAAAGTCTACCATTAATTAATCCGGTTAAATTATAATTTATAAATTATAATTAAGTGAGATTTACCTAGATAATTATATTAAATGTTTCACCTTTTACCCCAGCGGTAAATTAACTACAAAACATAAAGTAAATAAAAAGTAAATAAAATTTTATTACAAAAAGTAAAGTGCATAATTAAAAATACTAAAAAATGCTAAATTAAAATTACAAAAACTAAAACACTCAAGATGCAATTCTTAGAGTCCTTACAAAACTCAAGGAATGCATGCTTTGAATTCTGAAATCGCGCTGAATTTATAGGCGTTAGTAGGGGTCGCGCGTCGCGACGCCAAGCCAGCGTCGCGACGCCCATTGTCGACATGGCACGCTCTGGTTCGTCGCTGCAGATTCTGGATAAGGTGATAAGGTGACACGTGGCAATGTGGTTGAAGTTCAATTATTGTGACACGTGGCGGCTTCTGATTGGTCGGCTCAGATTCTTATCCGCCACGTGTCAGATAAGGATAAGTCAGTCAATAATTGATGCTGACGTGGCGACATGTGGCAATTTGACTGTCGGCACCATAGAATTACGACAAGTGGCACGCTGTGATTGGTTGATGATGACGTGGCGATGACGTGGCTATTTGACTTGGTCAACCGGTGATGTGGACGATGACATGGCTGACAGGTGGAGTGACACATGGCGATGGTGACTGTCGGCACCGTAGGATGATGACACGTGGCACGGTGCACATTAGTAGATCGGCTCTGATGGTGACACGTGGCACGGCGCACGTTAGTAAAGTCAAACTTTTCTCAGATTCTGGTTTGTGGACCCGACGCATGTTAGCACTGTTCGGTGCATGTTAGGCGTCGCGACGCCAAGAGCTTACGCGTCGCGACGCGCTCAAATTACCAAAATGGCCCTTTTTGCCAATTTTCACTGTTTTACTCTAATCACCTCCAGAATGTCCTGAAACTTTATTTATCTACAAAATAACACAAAACACATCAAAATATTCACAAAATCAAGAAACTATACCAAATATTAGGTTAAATGAGTGGGAAATAGTGATAGATTTACCACTCATCAATAGCCTATGATGGAGGGATTATACGTATGAATGACCTCGACTGTATAGTTTAGCGAGATTATCTGTGGTCGTCATAATCATGAGTGGGTGAATTATGGACATGAAATTGGATTCGTGACAGATAAACCTTAACTTAGAGAGTGTTGGGTTTCTACTATAGTCCAAGATCAATCAAGCAATGAAATCAATATGAATACAATAAAGAAGTATGGGAATTATACTTACATGATCGGATTTTGATGCGATGAACACAAAAATCTTTTTCTCCAAGCTTCATTCTTTGTTGGTTTTAGCAATGGCCTCCTTGTGTGCTCCATGATTTTCGGTCAAGCTCCAAGCTTGGGAAAGGATTCCATGCTCAAGGGTTTGTTTCCCTATCACCTTTGTAAGACTCCAAATGTGTGCTAGCACCTTGGAAAATTTGCCACAAATCTTCCTATGCTTCTCTCTTTGTTCTCAATAATTGAAGAAAACTAAGGAGTGAAAAATGGCCCAAGGCCGAAAATGGAGAGAGAGAGAGTGGAAGAGAATGAGTTGTGTTGTTTTTAGTTTCTAAAACCTAATAAAACTAATACCAAAATCTCTACCAAAAATTTAGTAAAACTTTTCCAAAAAGCTTAAACAATTTTGGAGGCAAAATGACATTAAATGCATTCAACAACCACCATCAACTATTCACATCAATCAATGATGACAAACATCACTTCACTCTAAGTGATGTGACTTCCATCACTTGATTGACTAGTAATTTGACACGTGATGTGACTTATGGGCCGCACTTAAATTCGAAATGCGAGTGGGCCCGCAAACACTCCCGGGCTCGGGTTCGCTAATTTCGAATTAACGAATTTTCCGTTGCGACGTAATTAAATCAAATTTAATTAAATAATTATGCCTAGCAAAATTACTATTCACGTCGCTAGCGAATTAATTCTAAATTAACTCGTTTGCCCGAATTGAAATCCAATTTTAATTCCGCGTCGAAATCCAATTTCGTATAATATATCGAATATATTATTTTATCGATTAATTCCAAATTAATCGTTCTCTCTCTCTTTTAAATAATATTTATCCCAGATAAAATATCTATGTAATTAATCCTAGATAAATTTTCTCTCTCAATTAATTAATCCCAGATTAATAATGTGCGAGTTATACGTCATCGGTGAATCTTCGAGAAGCGACCCATGAGATCCCCGGATATGTTGGCAGTAAATCAGGTTGTCGGACTATCCGAACACGTACGTACCTAGTACTACGCTTTTACCGATTTACGAGACTTTTTTGGCTTCTAGCAAAGCACCGTGCCTACCCAATTCTCCAGAAATATTCTTAATGGAATATGTAATCTTTATCAGGCATAGTATACGTAGTATTGCGTATTGCGATCCAGTATCAGATGTCACGTGCTAGGCCTGGGGCTGGAATTAATGTCTGCCCCGTACGAAGCACATATCAGATCTCTGGTAACTAGTCTCTATAATCGGATAATCATGACCTAGTCATATTATCCCGATGACTGCAGTACATAAGAGCACCAGTTCCGTATCCTACGTGATCATCATCTCCACTATGACTGAAGTGATACTTCCGTCTTGACATCACACAATACACTACGATTCTCAATATACCCAGAAGAGGCGTACACAGAACCTGTTAAAGCCTTGGACGACCAAAACCAAAGTATATTGATTATCGCAAGTATTAGCGGTGCAAGTCTCAGGTTAAGACCAAATACACCTACCCTGATTCGGACTTCCATAGACACATAGTCATACTACCAATGGAATTCCGAGGGGTCTATCCAGAGCGAATCTGTTTCCGTACCATCGGTAAACACAACCTCCTATTACACTTGCATGAGTATCCAATACCCAAATATATGAGAACTATGATGTTATGCTCCTACAACACGCACAAGTGTAATACTAGTCTATTCCGCATTATCGATGTCCAATCTCGATAATACTACGACTTGGGATATTTAATGATTAAACCTTCGTGGATTGATACTGTCTCATATCATCTCAATCCGGAACTAATTATAAGGACCTTTTATCATTTATATATCTTGGTAATCTAATTACAAATGATAAAAGAGCAATTTCCTTTGTCACATAGTTAATTTGTACAACAACACCATGATCTGTACAAATAGTGATGCTATGGGTCATAATTGTCCAACAATCTCCCACTTGGCCTATAGCCAATCACTCAAGTGTCCTACACCCGAACTATGTACGGTTCGCTCAAACTTTTGCTGAGAAAATACTTTCGTCAGCGGATTTGCAAAGTTATCATCTGATGCGATTTATCGATCATCACATCGCCACGATGTATGATCTGAACGAATCAGATGAATAGTTGAAGTATATACTTAGATCGTTGATGAGACCATTAATTCTTTAGCCTGTGCTGTAGCCTAGCTCAGCTGCTAACAAACTACTACTCCTAATCTAATTAGAATTATTTAGATCCAAATTGCTTCTATTGCTACCTCAGCTGCAACAATATTCCGCTTTTGTTGTTTAATTCGGTCACAATATCTTGCTTGGAAGATTTCCAGCTCACTGTTCCGTTATTCAAACTTTATAGTACCCCTTATTACGACTTATAGACATTATTATCGGTTAGGAAACTTACAGCAGTGATCCCAGTCACTTCAAGCTCTCCTTCTCCATAGTTTAGAAAGCATCCTTAGTTCATCTAAGATATGTAAGTGTTCTTAACATCAATCCAGTGACTATCACCTGGATCGGCCTGATTGTGACTTCATATGCTCAAAGCATATGAGACACCAGGTCACGTACATTTGTTTCAATGTACGAGTTCTCAGAGAGTGCCAACAACCTTTAGATCTATCCCAGTAGATCCTTATTCTTAGAATAAAAGTTGTCTATCCCAAGAATTCTACGGAGAATATAATGCTTGCTTTAATCCATAAATGGATCAAATTAACTTGCAAACCTTGTTTTCTTGTTTTGGTACGACAAAACCGTCAGGATGTTGTAAACATCCTCCAAAAGGTTTTCGTTTAAGGAAAGCGATTTTGACGTTCAGCAGCCATATTTCATAAATAAAACATGCAGCATTAGCAGGCATTATCCAAATGGATTTAACCATGGCAACGAGTAAAAGGTTTTTTCGTAATCGATACAATGTTGATAACGTTACCTTTTCGCTACAAGCCCAACTTAGTACGTTGGTATGTTGCCTTCCATGTATGTCTTCCTTGAAGACT